>JAJEOU010001149.1:0-25032 GCA_021534815.1 Acrocephalus arundinaceus
CGGCCTCATCCCCCGAGGTGGGGATGGAAAAACCCCCGGAATCACCCAAAAATAGCCCAAAATGACCCAAAACAACCCCAAAAAATAACCCCAAATACCCCAAAAAACCTCCTCAAAATAATCAAAAAATCACCCCAAAAATCACCCAAAATCACCCCAAAAATCACCCCAAAACAACCCCAAAAATACCTTAAAATACCCCCCCAAGTAACACAAAAATAGCCCAAAATGACCCCAAAATAGCTCCAAAATCACCCCAAAAAACCTCCTTAAAATAACCAAAAAATCACCCCAAAAATCACCCAAAACAACCCCAAAAACACCTTAAAATACCCCCAAATAACCCAAAAATAGCCCAAAATGACCCCAAAATAGCCCCAAAATCACCCCAAAAAACCTCCTCAGAATAACCAAAAAATCACCCCAAAATCACCCCAAAAATCACCCAAAATAACCCAAAAAATACCCCAAAATAACCCCAAAATCACCCAAAACTCACCCCAAAAATCACCCCCAAAAAATACCCCCAAATACCCCAAAAGACCTCCTTAAAATAATCAAAAAATCACCCCAAAAATAACCCAAAATCACCCCAAAATAACCCCAAACAACCAAAAAACCCCTTAAAATACCCCCCCAATAACCCAAAATAACTCCTTAAAATAACAAAAAACCCCCCCAAAATCACCCCAAAAATACCCCAAAATAACTCCTCAAAATAACCAAAAAATGACCCCAAATCCCCCCAAAATCACCCCCAAAACAACCAAAAAAATAACCCAGAAATACAAAAAAAAAACCCCGCAAATAACCCCCCAAAATAACCCAAAAAGAACCCAAGAAAACCCCCAAAATAACAAAAAAATCCCCCCAAAAATTCCTCCAAAATGCCCCCAAAATAACCCAAAACAACCAAAAATACCCCCCAAAATAACCCTCAAAATAACGCCAAAATAGCGCCAAAATAGCACCAAAAACAACTCAAAAATAACAAAAAAACTCCTCCAAATACCCCCAAAATAACCCCAAAATAACGCCCAAAACACAAAAAATACCCCAAAATAACCCCCAAAACAAAAAAAATTACCCCCAAATACCCTCAAAATGACCCAAAACCCCCTCAAAATAATCATAAATAACCCAAACCCCAAAATCCCTCCAAAATGACCCAAAACACCCCAAAAACAACCTCAAAATAACCCCAAATAACCCAATTCCGAAAATAACCCAAAAATAACCCCAAATAACCCCCAAATCCCCTCAAAATGACCCCAAACACCCCAAAATAACCCCAAAATAACCTCAAATAACCCAAACCCCAAAATACACAAAAATAACCCCAAAATCCGCCCAAAATGACCCAAAATCCCCTCAAAGTAACCCCAAAATAACCCCAAAATAACCCAAACCCCAAAATACCCAAAAATAACCCCAAATAACCCCCAAATTCCCCCCAAATGACCCCAAAACACCCCAAAATAACCTCAAATAACCCAAACCCCCAAAATACCCCAAAATAATCCCAAAATCCCCCCAAATAACCCCAAAAATAAAAAAAAAACCCCAAACCCCAAAAATGCCCTCAAATAACTGAAACCCCAAATTTTCCCCCAAAATCCCAAATTTCCCCCCAATTTCCCCTCCCCCATTATTTCCCCTCCCCCCCCGGTCACGTTCGCCCCTCCCCCTCCCCTCCCCCCCCGGGGCCGGCAGATGGCGCGGGGGGAGGGGCGGGCTCATTAAAGCCTCATTAACGTCGGGGTTAATTAATCAATCAGTGCCGGGGGGGAGGGGCGCTTGTGTAAGGGGGGGAGGGAAAGGGGGGGAGGGGAGACCCCGAGGGGGCGGGGCCAGGTGGGACAGCTGTGCCCAGGTGTGTCCAGGTGAGCTCAGGTGAGCCCAGGTGAGCTCTGGATGTCCCCAGGTGTGTCCTGAACGTCCCCAGGTGAGCTCAGGTGTGTCCAGGTGGCTCCTGAATGTCCCCAGGTGTGTCCAGGTGTGTCCCCAGGTGAGCTCTGACCATCCCCAGGTGTGTTCCAGGTGTCCCCTGGATGTCCCCAAGTGAGCTCAGGTGTCCCCAGGTGTGTCCTGAACATCCCCAGGTGTGCCCAGGTGAGCTCAGGTGTGTCCTGGACATGCCCAGGTGTGCTCAGGTGAGTTCTGGATCTGCTCACGTGTGCTCAGGACATGCACAGGTGTGTCCAGGTGAGCTCAGGTGTGCCCAAGACGCCCCCAGGTGAGCTCTGGATGTCCCCAGGTGTGTCCTGAACGTCCCCGGAGGAGTTTTAGATGTCCCCAGGTGAGCTCAGGTGTGTCCTGGATGTCCCCAGCTGTGTCCAGGTGTCCCCAGGTGAGCCCTGGACATCCCCAGGTGTCCCCAGGAAATGCCCAGGTGAGCTCAGGTGAGTTCTGGACACCCCCAGGTGTGTCCTGAACATCCTCAGGTGTCCCCAGGTGTCCCCTGCATGTCCCCAGGTGAGCTCTGGACATACCCAGGTTCGCTCAGGTGTGTCCAGGTGAGGTGTGGACATGCCCAGATGTGCCCCGCTGTCTCTTAAATGTCCCCAGGTGTGCCCAGGTGAGCTCAGGTGTGCCCAGGACATGCCCAGGTGTGTCCCCAGGTGAGCTCAGGTGATCTCTGGGAATGCCCAGGTGGTTCCCAGGTGAGCCCAGACGTGTCCAGGTGTCCCCTGGACATCCCCAGGTGAGCTCTGGAAATGCTCAGGTGTGTCCAGGTGAGCTCTGGATGTCCCCAGGTGTCCCCAGGTGTGTCCTGGACGTCCCCAGGTGTCCCGAGGTGTCCCCAGGTGTGTCCTGGATGTCCCCAGGTGTCCCCAGGTGTGTCCTGGACGTCCCCAGGTGTCCCCAGGTGTCCCCAGGTGTGTCCAGGATGTCCCCAGGTGTCCCCAGGTGTGTCCTGCATGTCCCCAGGTGTCCCCAGGTGTGTCCTGCATGTCCCCAGGTGTGGCCCCGCCCCCATCACAAACCTGAGCCTTTCACGGAATTTTTCTTTTTTTGGTTTTTTTTTTTTTTGATTTTTGGGAATTTTTTGGGGGAATTTTTGGGGAATTTCGGGGCCTTTCCCACATAACTTAAAATAACTTACGGTGGGGGGAGGGGCGGCCCCCCCATCCCCTCCCCCACCCCCCCAAAAACCCCAAACGGGACCCCCCGGGCCGCCCCTCCCCCACCCCCAAAATGGGTCTGGGGGGGGTTGGGACCCCCCAAATTCAGTCTGGGACCCCCAAAATGGGTCTGGGGGGTTCTGACCCTCCCAAAATTGAGTCTGGGACCCCCAAATGGGTCTGGGGGATTCTGACCCTCCCAAAATGGGTCTGGGGGTGGGTTGGGACCCCCAAAATTGAGTCTGGGATCCCAAAATGGGTCTGGGGGCACTTTGGGACCCCCCAAATTGAGTCTGGGACCCCCAAATGGGTCTGGGGCCCCCAAAATTGAGTCTGGGATCCCAAAATTTGGTCTGGGGGTTCTGGTGTCCCCAAATTGAGTCTGGGGGCTTCAAACCCCCCCAAAAATGGGTCTGGGGTGAGTCTGGGACCCCAAAATGGGTCTGGGGGCACTTTGGGACCCCCTAAATTGAGTCTGGGGTCCCAAATTGAGTCTGGGGGATTCTGGTGGCCCCAAAATGGGTCGGGGGGATTCTGACCCCCCCCAAATTGAGTCTGGGGGTGATTTGGGACCCCTAAAATCATTCTGGGATCCCCCAAATCAGTCTGAGACCCCCAAAATGAGCCTGGGACCCCAAAATGGGTCTGGGGGTCATTTGAGACCCCTGAATTGAGTCTGGGGGGTTCTTGGGACCCCCAAAATTGAGTCTGGGGTCACAAAATGGGTCTGGGGGCTTCTGACCCTCCCCAAATGGGTCTGGGGGTGGTTTGGGACCCCCAAAATCACTGAGACCCCCAAATTGAGTCTGGGGTCCCTCTCCCCACCCCAAAAATGAGTCTGGGGTCCCAAAATGGGTCTGAGACCCCCAAATTGAGTCTGGGGTCCCAAAATGAGTCTGGGACCCCCCCCAATCAGTCTGAGACCCCCAAACCAAGTCTGGGACCCCAAATTGGGTCTGGGGGTGGTTTGGGACCCCCAAAATTGTTCTGAGACCCCCAAAATGAGTCTGGGGTCTCTCTCCCCTTCCCCAAATCAGTCTGGGGGTGTTTTGGGGTCCCAAAATGGGTCTGAGACCCCCAAAATCAGTCTGGGACCCCCAAATCAGACTGAGACCCCAAATTGAGTCTGGGGGTGGTTTGGGACCCCCCAAATGAGTCTGAGACCCCCAAAATTGAGTACAGGGTCCCTCTTCCCACCCCAAAATTGAGTCTGGGGTCCCAAAATGGGTCTGGGACCCCCAAATCAGTCTGGGACCCCCAAAATGAGTCTGGGGGCCCCCAAAATCGCTCTGAGCCCCCCCAAACTGAGTCTGGGGTCCCCCAGATCAGTCTGAGACCCCCAAAATGGCTCTGGGGGTGGTGTGGGACCCCCAAAATCACTCTGAGCCCCCCCCCAAAATGAGTCTGGGGTCCCCCAAAATAACTCTGGGACCCCCAATCAGTCTGAGACCCCAAAATGGCTCTGGGGGTGGTTTAGGACCCCCAAAATCACTGAGACCCCCCAAAATGAGTCTGGGGTCCCCCAAATCAGTCTGAGACCCCCAAAATGGGCCTGGGGGTGGTTTAGGACCCCCAAAATCACTGAGACCCCCAATTCGAGTCTGGGGTCCCAAACTGAGTCTGGGAGCCCCCAAATCACTCTGAGACCCCCAAACGGCTCTGGGGGTGGTGTGGGACCCCCAAAATCACTCTGAGCCCCCCCAAAATGAGTCTGGGGTCCCCAAAATCAGTCTGAGACCCCCAAAATGGCCCTGGGGGTGGTGTGGGACCCCCAAAATCACTGAGACCCCCAATTCGAGTCTGGGGTCCCTCTCCTCACCCCAAAATTGAGTCTGGGGTCCCAAACTGAGTCTGGGAGCCCCCAAATCACTCTGAGCCCCCCAAAATGGGCCTGGGGGTGGTTTAGGACCCCCAAAATCACTCTGAGCCCCCCAAAATGGGTCTGGGGGTGGTTTAGGACCCCCAAAATCACTCTGAGCCCCCCCAAACGGCTCTGGGGGTGGTGTGGGACCCCCAAAATCACTCTGAGACCCCCCAAAATGAGTCTGGGGTCCCCCAAATCACTCTGAGACCCCCCAAAATGAGTCTGGGGTCCCCCAAATCACTCTGAGCCCCCCCAAACCACTCTGGGGGCGGTGTGGGACCCCCGAATTGGGTCTGGGGTCCCTCAGAGCCTCCTCAGCGCCCGTTTCTTGTCCCCCTTTTTTTTGGGGGGCGCTTTCCTGTCCCCCGCGTGTTTTTTGGGCACGGGGCCCTCGGGGGCGGGGCCGGGCCCGGGGGGGCTCCCCGAGGGGCCCGGGGGGTCCCGGGGGGGGTTCGGGGAGGGGTCCCGGGGGGGTCCCCGGGCGTGGATCTCGGTCAGGAGCCGCGCCCGGGCGGCGAAACGATCGAAGTCCTCGAGCAGCAGCCGGGCGGCCTCCTCGTTCAGGGCTGACTCGGGGTTGGGCTGGATCAGCAGGCATTTGATGGTCTGGGGGGGTGAAAAAAAGGGTCAGGGACCCCCAAAATGCACCCCAAATTCCGCTGATTTTACCCCAAAAAATGGCCCCAAATCCCGGTCATTTTATCCCAAAAAATCCCCCAAATCCCAGCTCCATCCCCTCCTCGTTCAGGGCTGACTCGGGGTTGGGCTGGATCAGCAGGCATTTGATGGTCTGGGGGGGTGAAAAATTGGGGTTAGAGACCCCCAAAGTGACCCCAAATTCTGCTCTTTTTATCCCAAAAATCAGCCCTGAATTTCGGTGATTCTATCCCAAAAAATGGCCTCGAATCCCGGTCATTTTATCCCAAAAAATTCCCCAAATCCCAGCTCCATCCCCTCCTCGTTCAGGGCTGACTCGGGGTTGGGCTGGATCAGCAGGCATTTGATGGTCTGGGGGGGTGAAAAATTGGGGTCAGGGACCCCCAAAGTGACCCCAAATTCCGCTGATTTTACCCCAAAAAATGGCCCCAAATCCCGGTCATTTTATCCCAAAAAATCCCCCAAATCCCAGCTCCATCCCCTCCTCGTTCAGGGCTGACTCGGGGTTGGGCTGGATCAGCAGCATTTGATGGTCTGGGGGGGTGAAAAATTTGAGTTAGGGACCCCCAAAATGCACCCCAAATTCTGCTCTTTTTATCCCAAAAATTACCCCCAAAAATGGCCCCAAATCCCGGTCATTTTATCCCAAAATCCCCCCGAGTTTCAGCTCCATCCCCTCCTCGTTCAGGGCTGACTCGGGGTTGGGCTGGATCAGCAGCATTTGATGGTCTGGGGGGGTTAAAAATTGGGGTTAGAGACCCCCAAAATGCACCCCAAATTCCGCTGATTTTACCCCAAAAAATGGCCCCAAATCCCGGTCATTTTATCCCAAAAAATCCCCCAAATCCCAGCTCCATCCCCTCCTCGTTCAGGGCTGACTCGGGGTTGGGCTGGATCAGCAGGCATTTGATGGTCTGGGGCGGTGAAAAATTGGGGTTAGAGACCCCCAAAGTGACCCCAAATTCTGCTCTTTTTACCCCAAAAAATGGCCCCAAATCCCGGTCATTTTATCCCAAAAAATCCCCCAAATCCCAGCTCCATCCCCTCCTTGTTCAGGGCTGACTCGGGGTTGGGCTGGATCAGCAGGCATTTGATGGTCTGGGGGGGTGAAAAATTGGGGTTAGAGACCCCCAAACCAAACCCAAAATCTGTTCTTTTTACCCCAAAAAATTACCCCCAAAATGGCCCCAAATCCCGGTCATTTTATCCCTAAAAATGGCACCGAGTTCTGCTCGTTGTATCCCAAAAACCAGTCCCAAATCCTGCTCATTCTGCCCCAAAAAATGACCCCAGATCTCACTTATTCTGTCCCCAAAAATGGCCCCAAATCCTGCTGGTTCTATCCCAAAAAACGATACCAAATCCTTCTCGTTTTATCCCAAAAATCAGCCCTGAATTTCGGTGATTCTATCCCAAAAAATGGCCTCGAATCCCGGTCATTTTATCCCAAAAAATCCCCCGAGTTTCAGCTCCATCCCCTCCTCGTTCAGGGCTGACTCGGGGTTGGGCTGGATCAGCAGCATTTAATGGTCTGGGGGGGTGAGAAAAAGGGTCAGGGACCCCCAAAATGCACCCCAAATTCCGCTGATTTTACCCCAAAAAATGGCCCCAAATCCCGGTCATTTTATCCCAAAAAATCCCCCAAATCCCAGCTCCATCCCCTCCTCGTTCAGGGCTGACTCGGGGTTGGGCTGGATCAGCAGCATTTGATGGTCTGGGGGGGTGAAAAATTGGGGTTAGAGACCCCCAAAATTTGGGGTAGATTGGGGGTAAGGAACCCCAAAAACCGGCACCGAGTTCTGGTGATTCTGGCCCAAAAAACGGCCTCAGATCTCACTGGTTCCATCCCAAAAAAATGGCCCCGAATCCTGCTCATTCTGTCCCAAAAAATCAGCCCCAAATCCTATTGTTTATATCCCAAAAAATGGCCCCAAATCCTTCTCATCCTATCCCAAAAAGTGGCAGTGAATACCAGTGATTCTATCCCAAAAACCAGCCCCAAATCCTGCTGGTTCTGCCCCAAAAAACGGCCCCAAATCCCACTTATTACATCCCAAAAAACAGCCCCAAATCCTGCTGGTTCTACCCCAAAAACCAGCCCCAAAAACTGCTGGTTCTGTCCTAAAAACCAGCCCCAAATCCTGCTGGTTCTACCCCAAAAAACGGCCCCAAATCCCACTTATTACATCCCAAAAATCAGCCCCAAATCCCGCTGGTTCTACCCCAAAAAACGGCCCCAAATCCTGCTGGTTCTACCCCAAAAACCAGCCCCAAATCCCACTTATTACATCCCAAAAACGGCCCCAAATCCTGCTGGTTCTACCCCAAAAACCAGCCCCAAATCCCGCTGGTTCTACCCCAAAAAACGGCCCCAAATCCCACTTATTACATCCCAAAAAACAGCCCCAAATCCTGCTGGTTCTACCCCAAAAATCAGCCCCAAATCCTGCTGGTTCTGTCCTAAAAACCAGCCCCAAATCCTGCTGGTTCTACCCCAAAAAATGGCCCCAAATCCTGCTGGTTCTGCCCCAAAATCCCCCAAATTTCACCTCCATTCCCCCCAGTCCCTCCCAGTGCTCCCAGTCCCACCAGCAGCACGTGGTGCAGCCCCAGCTCGGCTCCCCAGTCCCATCCCAGTCCCTCCCAGTTCCCCCCAGTCCCTCCCAGTGCTCCCAGTCCCACCAAAACTGCCCCAAAACTGCCCCAAACTGCCCCCAAATCCCCTCCCAGTCCCTCCCAGTGTCCCCAAATCCCCTCCCAGTCCCTCCCAGTCCCTCCCAGTGCTCCCAGTCCCACCAAAACTGCCCCAAAACCCCCCCAAACTGCCCCCAATCCCCTCCCAGTCCCTCCCAGTGCTCCCAGTCCCCTCCCAGTCCCACCAGCAGCACGTGGCGCAGCCCCAGCTCGGCTCCCCAGTCCCTCCCAGTCCCTCCCAGTCCCTCCCAGTGCTCCCAGTCCCACCAAAACTGCCCCAAAACCCCCCCAAACTGCCCCAAATCCCCTCCCAGTCCCATCCCAGTCCCTCCCAGTGCTCCCAGTGCTCCCAGTCCCACCAGCAGCACGTGGCGCAGCCCCAGCTCGGCTCTCCAGTCCCTCTTGAGGACGTTCACGCAGATTTCCCCGCTGGGCCCCACGTTGGGGTGGAAAATTTTGGTCAGGAAAAATCCCTTGGGGGGAGCGGCCGGGAAATCCTTGCCCAGCACCAACTTCATCCGGAACAGCCCCCCGGCGTAGGGGGTGCCCTCTGGAACCCCAAAAACACAGAAAATTTGGGGTTAGAGAGGTAAAAAATGGTAAAATTCACCCCAAAAAACCCTTGGGTACAGGGGGCCCTCTGGAACCCCAAAAATGCCCCCAAAAACCCCAAAAAATTTGGGGTTACGGAGCCCAAAAATCACCCAAAACTGCCCCAAAACCATCTAGAGTATGGGGTGCCCTCTAAAAACCCCAAAAACCAAAAAAAAATTGGGGTTAGGGAGGCAAAAAATGGTAAAAAGCACCCCAAAAAACCCCTGGGTAGGGAGTGCCCTCTGGAACCCCAAAAACACAGAAAATTTGGGGTTAGGGAGCCCAAAAACTGAAAAATTCACCCCAAAAAACCCCGGTGTAGGGGGTGCCCTCTGGAACCCCAAAAACACAGAAAATTTGGGGTTAGAGAGGTAAAAAATGGTAAAAATCACCCCAAAAAACCCCTGGGTACAGGGGGCCCTCTGGAACCCCAAAAACACAGAAAATTTGGGGTTAGAGAGGTAAAAAATGGTAAAATTCACCCCAAAAAAACCCTGGGTATGGGGGGCCCTCTGGAACCCCAAAAACACAGAAAATTTGGGTTTAGAGAGGTAAAAAACGGTAAAAATCACCCCAAAAAACCCCTGGGTACAGGGGGCCCTCTAAAAACCCCCAAAATGCCCCCAAAAACCCCAAAAAATGGGGGTTAGGGAGCCCAAAAATCACCCCAAACTGCCCCAAAACCATCTAGAGTATGGGGTGCCCTCTAAAAACCCCAAAAACCAAAAAAATTTGGGTTAGGGAACCCAAAAATGGAAAAATTCACCCCAAAAATCTGGGATTTTGGGGGGAAGCCCCAGAAATTTTTGGGGGATTCCTGGGAATTTTAGGGGGGAATCCCCAGGATTTTGGGGGAATTCCAAGTGGAAATTTGAGGGGGGAATCCCCAGGATTTTGGGGGAATTCCAAGTGGAAATTTGAGGGGGAAATCCCCAGGATTTTTGGGGGGGATTCCAGGTGGGAATTTTGTGGGGAATCCCCAGGATTTTGGGGGGAATCTCCAAGAATTTGGGGGAAGTTCCAGGTGGGAATTTCAAAATGGAATCCCTGGGATTTCGGGGGGAATTCCAGGTGGGAATTTCGGGGAGATTCCCAGGAATTTTGGGAGAATTCCAAGAGGAGATTTTGGGGGAAATGCCCAAGATTTCAGAGAAGTTCCAGGTGGAAATTTGGGGGAGGAATCCCCAGGAATTTCAGGGGGAATCCCTGGGAATTTTGGGGGGATTCCAGGTGGGAATTTCGGGGAGATTCCCAGGAATTTTGGGGGGAATCCCTGGGATTTTGGGAGGAGTTTCAGGTGGGAATTTTGAGAGGAGATTCCCAGGAATTTCAGGGGAATCTCCAGGAATTTTGGAAGAGTTCCAGGTGGGAATTTCAGGGGGGAATCCCTGAGATTTTGGGGGGATCCCAGGTGGGAATTTCAAAGGGAATCCCCAGGAATTTTGGGGGGAATCCCCAGGAATTTTGGGAAGATTCCAGGTGGGAATTTCGGGGAGATTCCCAGGAATTTTGAGAAGAGAATCCCAGGTATTTTGGGGGGAATCCCTGGGATTTTGGGAGGAGTTTCAGGTGGGAATTTCAGGGGGGAATCCCTGAGATTTTGGGGGGATTCCAGGTGGGAATTTCAAGGGGAATCCCCAGGAATTTTGGGGGGAATCCCCAGGATTTTTGGGGAATTCCAGGTGGGAATTTCAAAGGGAATCCCCTGGATTTTTGGGGAATTCCAGGTGGGAATTTTGGGGAGATTCCCGGGGGTTTTGGGGCTCCTACCTGGCCCCTCGATGGCCACCTGCACGTCGGTGACGTCCTCGTCGTTGGGGAAGACCTTGATGCCATCGGGGGGGTCGGCACTGAGCAGGGAAACCTCCCTGCAGAGCAGCCTGAGCGTCTGGGGGGGCAGGTTCTCTGCGTTGGGGGTCTGAAATCATCCAAAAACGGGTCAGAAATCCCAAAAAAACCACCCAGAAATCAGCAAAAAAATCGGTCCAAAATCGCCCAAAAATGGGTCAGAAATCACCCAAAAACTCAGTCAGAAATGGCCCAAAAATCACCCAAAATGGGGACCCCGAACCCCTCCCTGCAGAGCAGCCTGAGCGTCTGGGGGGGCAGCTTCTCTGCGTTGGGGGTCTGAAAACAACCAAAATCACAAAAAAAATCACCCCAAAATCACCCAAAACTCACCCAAAAATCACCAAAAAAAATCCGTCAGAAATGGCCCCAAAATGACCCAGAAATCGCTCAAAAATCACCCCAAAATGGGGATGAAATCACCCAGAAATTAATTAGAAATTACCCAAAAACTCACCCCAAAAATCACCCAAAAACTCGGTGAGGAATCACCCCAAAATGGGTCAGAAATCACAAAAACCCCACCCAGAAATCACAAAAAAAATGGGTCAGAAATGGCCCCAAAATCGCCCAAAAATGGGGATGAAATCACCCAAACATCACCCAAAAACTCGGTGAGAAATCACCAAAAATGGTTCAGAAATTGCTCAAAAATTTAGTCAAAAATCACCCAGAAATGGGGATGGAATCACCCAAAAATCACCAAAAAAATCACCCCCAAATCATCCAGAAATGGGGATGAAAATCACCCAGAAATGGGTCAGAAATCACCCCAAAATGGGGATGAAATCACCCCAAAAAACACCCAAAAATGGGTCAGAAATCACCCAAAAACTCAGTCAGAAATAGCCCAGAAATGGGTCAAAAATCACCCAAAAAATCATCAGAAATCACCCCAAAAATGGGGATGAAATCACCCAAAAATTCACTCAGAAATCACCCAAAAATAGGGATGAAATCACCCAAAAATGGGTCAGAATTCTCCCAAAAATCACTCAAAAAATCACCCAGAAATCGCCCAAAGATCCCCCAAAAATGGGGATGAAATCACCCAAAAATTGGTCAGAAATCGCCCAGAAATGGGGATTAAAACACCCCCAAAATGTTCAACCCCCTCAAAAAACCCAAAAAGGGGAATTAAAGACCCCCAAAATGTTCAAATCCCACAAAAAAACCCAAAAAGGGGAATTAACCCCCCCCCAAATGTTCAAACCCCACAAAAAAACCCAAAATTTGTGTCCCCCCCCCATCCCCACTCACCTGCCAGGCGCCGCCTCGGGGCTCCTGGGGGGACAAAAATTTGGGGTGAATTTGGGGCTTTTTGGGGATTTCCCACCCCCAAATCCACCCAGGATCCCCAAATTCCCCCAAATTCCTCCCCAAATCCCCAAATCCTCCCGGGCCCTTGAATTTCCCCTCAGTTTCCCTCAGGATCCCCCAAATTCCTCAAATTCCCCCCAAAGTCATCAAAGGTCGGCTCCGATCCCCTCAAATTCCTTCAAAACTTCTTAAATTCTACCCAAAACCCCCAAAAATCCCCCAAAAATCCCTCAGAGTTTCCTAAATCCCCTCAGGACCCCAAAAATCTCCTAAAAATCCCTCAGAGCTCCCCAAATCCCCTCAGGACCCCAAAAATCTCCTAAAAATCCCTCAGAGCTCCCCAAATCCCTCAGGACCCCAAAAATCTCCTAAAAATCCCTCAGAGCTCCCCAAATCCCCTCAGGACCCCAAAAATCTCCTAAAAATCCCTCAGAGCTCCCTAAATCCCCTCAGGACCCCAAAAATTCCATAAAAATCCCTCAGAGTTTCCTAAATCCCCTCAGGACCCCAAAAATTCCATAAAAATCCCTCAGAACTCCCTAAATCCCCTCAGGACCCTAAAAACTCCATAAAAATCCTTCAGAGCTCCCGAAATCCCCTCAGGACCCCAAAAATCTCCTAAAAATCCCTCAGAGCTCCCCAAATCCCCTCAGGACCCCAAAAACTCCATAAAAATCCCTCAGGGCTCCCTAAATCCCCTCAGGACCCCAAAAACTCCATAAAAATCCCTCAGGGCTCCCTAAATCCCCTCAGGACCCCAAAAACTCCATAAAAATCCCTCAGGGCTCCCTAAATCCCCTCAGGACCCTCGAAATCCTATAAAAATCTCTCAGAGCTCCCGAAATCCCCTCAAGACCCCCCAAAACCCCTCAGGACCCCCCAAACCTCCTCACAGCTCCCCAAATCCCCTCAGAACCCCCCGGACTCCCTCACGACCCTGCGGGCCCGGCCCAGGCCCGGCCCGGCCCGGATCCCCCCGGCCCAGGCCCGGAGCGGCCTCACCTCACCCTGAGCGCCCCCAAACCCTCCTGGAATCGCCCCCAAATCCCCACAGGGATCCTCCAAACCCTCCCGGGACCCCCCAAAGCCCCCTCAGGGCCTCCCTCACCATGGCGGCGGGCTGGGCCCCGGAGCTGCCGGGCTGGCCCCGAGGAGGGAGCGGCTGGCTGGGGGTGTCCTCCGGGTTGGGAGCGGGGTCCCCGCGGTGTGGGGGTGACCCCTCGGGCGGGGGGAGGCCGGGGGTCGCCCCCTGTCCCCCTCCCCCGGCAGCGCGGTCCCTCTTCCGCCGCCTCCGCCCGCCCGCCGCGCTCAGGGGCCCCCCCCGGCCGCGCCGCCGGTTTTATCACCTCGGCCGTGCGGAGCCCCGCCCACCCAGTCGCTGACCAATCAGCGCCGCGCCGTGGCTGCGGCAGCCAATGGACGAAGAGGGGGGAAAGCGGGCTCTGCGCGCTGATTGGCGGGTTCGTGAGAGGAAGGGAGAGGTGGGCGGGGATTCCGCGCGTTGTTTGCGCCGTAACGGTCGGCGGAAAAGGGGCGGGGCCGCCGGTTTGAACGGGGATGATTGGCGGGTGCGCCGACCAATGGAAAGCGCGGAATCGGCAAAGGAAGGCAGAACTTCCGGGAGCCGGGGCTTGGCGTGATTGGCAGGTAGAACAACCAATCAGAGCGCGGGGATTGCGGGGGACCCCAAAATTCCCCTCTAAAACACCGGGGTGAGATCTCCGGTGAGAGCCCGCCCCAAACGGCCCCAAACGTCCCCAAAAGTCCCCAAACTCCACCCCAAAGCCGCCTGACACCCCCCCCCCCCGGGACACCCCAAAATCCGCGGATTTGCCCCAAACCGGAGGCGGGGGGGGCAGGAAACGTCACTTTATTCCCCTCCCCCACCCCGGGGACGGGGGAGGGGCGGAGGGGGCGGGGCTCTAAGGCACGTGGGGTCACGGGGAGGTCACGGGGTCAGGAGGGGTCACGGGGGGGTCACGGGGGCGCCCCTCCCCCCGCTTATGGCTTCGACGTGGGCGTGACGTCATCGGGAAGGGGTGTGTGACGTCATTGGCGGGCCCAGCCCCCGTGACGTCATTGGAGAGGCGCGGGGCCTTGGCAGTGATCGGCAGGGGCGGCCCCGCCCCTTTGTGACGTCATGGGAGGGAGGGGCGAGGGAGAGAATCCACAGTGCTGACGTCACCGGGGCGATGTGACGTCATCGGGAAGGGCTGTGACATCATCGGCTGCTTGGGGATGGAGAAGGGAGGGGATGAAGTGACGTCATTGCGAGACTGTGACGTCATCGACTGAAGTGGAGGAGTGGGGAGAAGTCTGTGACATCATCATCGGGGTGTGACATCATCGGGTGCCCTCAACGGGGCTGTGACGTCACCAGCTGCCATATTGGGTTTGTGACATCATCGGCTGCTCAGGCGGGGCAGTAGGGCGGGGCTGTGACATCATCGCGGTCTTGAGACGCGATTGGCTCAGAGCTCCGGGGCTGTGACGTCAGCACAAGGCCACGGGAGGGACCGTGACGTCACCATCAGATCTGTGATATCATCATTGGGGCAGTGACATCATCGTTGCGTCATTATCGTACAGTGACGTCATCTTCAGGATTGTGACATCAGCTCCGGGGTTGTGACGTCATCACCAGGGATGCGATGTCGTTATCAGTGCTGTGACATCATCGCTGAGGCTATGACGTCATTAACTGTACTGTGACGTCGTTGCCCATTGCTGTGAAATAGTTGTCTGGATTGTGACGTCATCATCAGCGTTGTGATATCATCGCTGAGGTTATGACGTCATTGCGAGTGCTGTGATGTCATCACCTGGGGTCCCGGAACCCCCAGACCCCGGGTGGGGGAGGGGAGCTTTGGGAAGCCCCAAATTCCCGGGGTTCCCCAATTTAACCCTTTCCCCTCCGATTCCCGCCGCTCCATCCCCAATTTTGGGTTTTTTTAACCCAAATTTTCGGGGATTTTCTCCCCCCAATTTTCAGGGGTTCTCCCCCCAAATTTTGGGTTTTTCCCCCCAAATTTTCGGGGTTCCTCCCCCTTTTTAACCCTTTCCCCTCCATTTTAACCCTTTCCTCTCCCAATTCTTGAGTTTTTTTCCCCAAATTTTCGGGTTTTTTCCCTCAGATTTTCGGGTTTTTTTCCCCAAACTTTGGGGTTTTCCCCCCAAATTTTCGGGGTTCCTCCCCCCTTTTTAACCCTTTCCTCTCCCAAATTTCGAGGGTTTTCCCCAAATTTTTTGCCGTTTCCCCCAAATTTTCGGGGTTCCCCCCCTTTTAACCCTTTCCCCTCCATTTTAACCCTTTCCCCTCCATTTTAACCCTTTCCCCTCCATTTTAACCCTTTCCCCTCCCAATTCTCGAGTTTTTTTTCCCAATTTTCGCCGTTTTTTCCCCAAAATTTCCGGGTTTCCCCCCCTCCCCCAAATTTTAACCCTTTCCCCCCCCTTTGCCCCTCCCCCCCCTCAGACGGTGACCTCGGTGCGGCTCCCGGTGCGCAGCCGGTGCGGGGGGGGCGGGGGCGCGGGGGGGGGCCCGGGGGGGGGCCCGGGGAGCAGCTGCAGCTCGGCCGCGCCCCTCCCCCCACCCCCGACCCCTCCCCCACCCCGAACAGCGCGCGCCGCCCCGGGGGGACCCCCCCGGATTGGGGGGGAGGGGAGAAAGGGGTGCCGGGCACCGCCCCTCCCCCCCCCAGGCTGCTCTGCGAGGCCGCGTGCGAGAGGGGGGGGCGGCGGGGGCGGTTCCGGGGGAGGGTCCCGCCCCCTCCCCCTCCCCCTCCCAGGAATTCCTGGGACAGGACCCGGCGGCCCCGAGGGGGGGGGAGGGGCAGCGTGCCCCGAGGGGGGGGCGGGACCCCCCAGGGGGGACCCCAGGGACCCCCGAAATCCTCCAGGTCCCGGTCGGCTGCGGGGAGGAAAGGGTTAAAGTGGGGGGCGGGGAAAGGGTTAAAAATGGGGGCGGGGTTAAAATGGGGGCGGGGTTAAAATGGGGGCGGGGTTAAAATAGGGGAGGAGAGGAAAGGGTTAAAATTGGGCGGGGTTAAAATGGGGAGGAAAGGGTTAAAATGGGGGCAAGGAAAGGGTTAAAAATGGGGGCGGGGTTAAAATGGGGCGGGGTTTAAATGGGGGCGGGGTTTAAATGGGGGCGGGGTTAAAATAGGGGAGGAGAGGAAAGGGTTAAAATGGGGGCAAGGAAAGGGTTAAAATGGGGGCGGGGTTTAAATGGGGGCGGGGTTTAAATGGGGGCGGGGTTAAAATGGGGGCGGGGTTAAAATGGGGAGGAGAGGAAAGGGTTAAAATGGGGGCAAGGAAAGGGTTAAAAATGGGGGCGGGGTTTAAATGGGGGCGGGGTTTAAATGGGGGCGGGGTTAAAATTGGGCGGGGTTAAAATGAGGGCGGGGTTTAAATGGGGAAGAAAGGGTTAAAGTGGGGGAGGGGAAGGGAAAGGGTTAAAAATGGGGGCGGGGTTAAAATGGGGGCGGGGTTAAAATGGGGGAGGAGAGGAAAGGGTTAAAATGGGGGCGGGGTTAAAATGGGGGTGGGGTTAAAATAGGGGAAGAAAGGGTTAAAGTGGGGGGAGGGGAAGGAAAAGGGTTAAAAATGGGGGCGGGGTTAAAATAGGGGAGGAGAGGAAAGGGTTAAAATCGGGCGGAGTTAAAATGAGGGCGGGGTTTAAATAGTGAGGAAAGGGTTAAAAATGGGGGCGGGGTTAAAATGGGGGCGGGGTTAAAATGGGGGCGGGGTTAAAATGGGGGAGGAGAGGAAAGGGTTAAAATGGGGGCGGGGTTAAAATGGGGATGAAAGGGTTAAAATGGGGCGGGGTTAAAATGGGGGCGGGGTTAAAATGGGGCGGTGAGGAAAGGGTTAAAATGGGGAATTTTGGGGTTTATGGGGAAATTTTGGGGGATTTTGGGGGAATTTTGGGGTTTTTGGGGGGAATTCGGGGTTTTTTGAGGGGATTTTGGGGAAATTTGGGGGAATTTGGGGCCTGGGGGAGATTTTGAGGCTTTTTGGGGTGGTTTGGGGGGATTTGGGGGGAATTTGGGTGTTTTAGGGGGGTTGGGGCAAATTTTGGGGGGTTTGGGGGAATTTTGGGTTTGGGGGGGATTTCGGGGTTTTTTGAGGTGATTTTTGGACAATTTGGGGAATTTTGGGGGATTTGGGGGGAATTCGGGTTTTTTTAGGGGGGTTTGGCCAAATTTTGGGGGGTTTGGGGGAATTTTGGGGTTTGGGGGAGAATTCCGGGGTTTATTGAGGGGATTTTTGGACATTCTGGGATATTTGGGAGGATTTTGGAGTATTTTGGGTCGGGGGTCTCACCCAGGCGCCGCAGCGAGGCCCGGGGGGGGGTTGGGATATTTTGGGGTTTTTTGGGCTATTTTGGGTTATTTCAGGTGGGGGTTTTTGGGTTTTTGCAGTTTTTAGGGTATTTTGGGTGGGGTTTTTTTGGGGTTTTTTGGGTATTTTGGGTGGGGTTTTTTGGGGTATTTTGGGGTTTTTGGGTATTTCGGGTATTTTGGGTCGGGGGGTCTCACCCAGGCGCCGCAGCGAGGCCCGGGGGGGGGTTTGGGGATATTTTGGGAGTTTTTTGGGGTATTTTGGGTTATTTTGGGTTATTTCAGGTGGGGTTTTTTGGGTTTTTGCAGTTTTTTGGGTTATTTCAGGTGGGTTTTTGAGTATTTCGGGTATTTTGGGTCGGGGGTCTCACCCAGGCGCCGCAGCGAGGCCCGGGGGGGCTTTGGGGATATTTTGGGATATTTTGGGGTATTTTGTGGGGTTTTTGGGGGATTTTTTTGTGTTTTGGGGTATTTTGGTTGGGGTTTTTTGTGGTTTTGGGGTTTTTTGGGTATTTTGGGTCGGGGGTCTCACCCAGGCGCTGCAGCGAGGCCCGGGGGGGGTTTGGGGATATTTTTGGGGTTTTTTGGGGTATTTTGGGTTATTTTGGGTTATTTCAGGTGGGGTTTTTTGGGTTTTTGCAGTTTTTAGGGTATTTGGGTGGGGTTTTTTTGGGGTTTTTGGGTATTTGGGTCGGGGGTCTCACCCAGGTGCCGCAGCGAGGCCCGGGGGGGTTTGGGGATATTTTTGGGATATTTTGGGATATTTTGGGGTACTTTGGGGTATTTTGCGGGGGGTTTTTTGGGTTTTTGCAGTTTTTTGGGTATTTTGGGTGGGTTTTTTAGGGGTATTTTGGGGTTTTTTTGGGGTATTTTGGGTCGGGGGTCTCACCCAGGCGCCGCAGCGAGGCCCAGCGGGCGCCGTCGGCCCGGGGGGGGCTCTCGTAGGGGGGGGGAGGGTGCGAGAGGTTGTGGAAGGAGCGGGAGCAGCTCAGGGGGGCGGGGGGGGGCACCCGCCAGTCTGGGGGGAGGGGGGAAATGGGGGGGGGTCAGAGGGGGGGAAATCCCCCCGAGACCCCCCCAAAAAATTAAAAAAAATTCCCAGAGAATCCCCCCAAAAATCCCGAAAAAAACCCAAAATCCCCTCCCAAAAAAGCAAAAAAAATCGCCCTAAAACCCACCCAAAAATCTCCAAAAAATTCCCCCGAGACCCCCCAAAATCCCCCCAAAACCCCCAAAAATTCCCCCTAAATCCCACCCAAAAAATCCTCCCTGAAACCCCCGAGACCCCTCAAAAATTCCTCCCAAATTCCCCCAAAAATCTCCCAAAAATCCCTCCTAAAATCACCCCCAAACCACCCATAAAACCCCTCCAAAAACTCCCTAAACTCCCCCCCAAAATCTCCAAAAATCCCCTAAAAATGCCCCCTAAAACCCACCCAAAAACCCTAAAAATTCCCCCCAAAAATCCGCTGAAAGTACCCAAAAATCCCCCCAAAATCCCCCAAAAGTCCCCACTAAACCCCCAAAACTCCTCCCAAAAAAACCCTAAAAATCCCCGAAAAAATCCTCCCCAAAACCTCCCAAAAATCTCCCCTAAAACCCTCCAAAAACCCCAAACCCCCAAATTTTCCCCAAAAAACCAAAATTTACCCCCCAAAATCCCAAATCCTCCCAACCCCAAATTTTCCCCCCAAAACCACGAAAATCCCAAAACCCCCAAATTTTCCCCCACCCAAAAAACCCCAAAATCCCCCAAACTGAGACTCCTGGCCCCGCCCCCTCCTTTAGCCCCGCCCCACCCAGGCCCCGCCCCTTTGTTGGCCCCACCCAGGGTGGCCCCGCCCCCACCCAGGCCCCGCCCCTCACCCATCGTGGCCCCGCCCCCACCCAGGCCCCGCCCCTCACCCATCGTGGCCCCGCCCCCTTTGTTGGCCCCGCCCCTCACCCATCGTGGCCCCGCCCCCGCGGTGCTCGGGGGTCCCGAAGCCCAGGTGGGCGTAGCCGCTCTCTGTTAATGGGGAGGGGTTAATTAGCGCCTCATTTGCATAAACAGTGACACCCCGCCCCAAAGGCCCTTGGGACCCCCCCCAAATCCTCCCGGGAACCCCCAAATCACCCCCAGACCCCTTGGGACCCCCCAAATCCCTCTGGGACCCCCCAGGACTCCCCCAAATTCCCTTGGGACCCCCCCCAAATCCTCCCGGGAACCCCCAAATCACCCCCAGACCCTCTGGGACCCCCCAAACCCACCCGGGACCTTCCAAAATCCCCCTGGGAACCCCCAAAATCACCCCCAGATCCCCAAAATCCCCCCCAGAACTGCTGGGACCCCCCCAAATCCATCCGGGACCCCCCCAAATCCCCCCGGCCCCTCTGGGACCCCCCCAAATCCTCCACAAATCCCTCTGGGACCCCCCAAATTTTCCGGGGCCCCCCCGCCCTCACCGTAGAGATTTTTGGGGGGCCGGGGGGGTCCCGAGTCGGGGGGAGGGGCGGGCAGGACCCCGCAGCTGCTGCGGCGCTCGGGGCGCGCCCCTCCCCCCCCCGCCTGGTGCCGCAGGACGTCCACGAGAGCCCTGGGGACATTTGGGGACATTTGGGACATTTGGGGACATTGGGGACATTTGGGACATTTGGGACATTTGGGACATTTGGGACATTGGGGACATTTGGGACATTTGGGGACATTTGGGGGATTTGCGGACATTTGGGGACATTTGGGGACATTTGGGACATTTGGGGACATTGGGGACATTTGGGACATTTGGGACATTTGGGACATTGGGGACATTTGGGGACATTTGGGGACATTTGGGGACATCGGGGACATTTGGGACATTTGGGACATTTATTTGGGGACATTTGGGATATTTGGGACATTTGGGACATTTGGGACATTTGGGACATTGGGGACATTTGGGACATTTGGGGACATTTGGGGACATCGGGGACATTTGGGACATTTGGGGACATTGGGGACATTTGGGACATTTATTTGGGGACATTTGGGATATTTGGGACATTTGGGACATTTGGGGACATTTGGGGACTTCGGGGACATTTGGGGACATTTGGGGACATTTGGGACATTTGGGACATTTGGGGACATTTGGGGACTTCGGGGACATTTGGGGACATTTGGGGACATTTATTTGGGACATTGGGGACATTTGGGGACATTGGGGACATTTGGGGACATTTGGGGACATTTGGGGACATTTGGGACATTTGGGGACATTTGGGGACATTTGGGGACATCGGGGACATTTGGGGACATTTGGGACATTGGGGACATTTGGGGACATTTGGGGACATTTGGGACATTTGGGGACATTTGGGGACATTTGGGGACATTTGGGGACATTTAGGGACATTGGGGACATTTGGGACATTGGGGACATTTGGGGACATTTGGGGACATTTGGGACATTTGGGGACATTTGGGGACATTGGGGACATTTGGGACATTTGGGACATTTGGGACATTTGGGGACATTTGGGACATTGGGACATTTGGGGACATTTGGGGACATTTGGGGACATTTGGGGACATTTGGGACATTTGGGGACATTTGGGGACATTGGGGACATTTGGGGACATTGGGGACATTTGGGGACATTGGGGACATTTGGGGACATGGGGACATTTGGGGACATTGGGGACATTGGGAACATTGGGGACATTTGGGGACATTGGGGACATTGGGGACATTTGGGGGACATTGGGGACATTTGGGGACATTTGGGGACATTTGGGGACATCGGGGACATTTGGGGACATTTGGGGACATTGGGGACATTTGGGGACATTGGGGACATTGGGAACATTGGGGACATTTGGGGACATTGGGGACATTGGGGACATTTGGGGACATTGGGGACATTTGGGGACATCGGGGACATTTGGGGACATTTCAGGGACATTTGGGGACATTTGGGGACATTGGGGACATTTGGGGACACTTGGGGGATTTGGGACATTGGGGACATTTGGGGACATTGGGGACATTTGGAGACATTTGGGGACATTTATTTTGGGACATTGGGGACATTTGGGGACATTTGGGGACATTTGGGGACATTTGGGACACTTGGGGACATTTGGGACATTTATTTGGGGACATTTGGGGACATTGGGGACATTTGGGGACATTTGGGGACATTTGGGACACTTGGGGACATTTGGGACATTTATTTGGGGACATTTGGGGACATTTGGGACATTGGGGACATTTGGGGACATTTGGGACATTTGGGGACATTTGGGACACTTGGGGACATTTGGGATATTTATTTGGGGACATTTGGGGACACAGGCAGGGTCGGGTCCCGCGGATCCCCCTGTGCCACCCCCCAGCCGTGTCCCTGTGTCCCCCTCCGTGTGTCCCCGTCCTGGTCCGGTCATCCCTGTCCGTGTCCCTGTCCCTGTGTCCCTGTCCCCATTGTCCCAGTGTCACTGTGTGCTGGTCACCGTGTCACAGACCCTGTCCCCATGTCCCTGTCCCCCTCTCCGTGTCCCTGTCCTGGTGCCCGTGTCCCTGTCCCTGTCCCAATGTCCCCATCCTGATCCCGATGTCCCCAGCCTGGTCTCCACATCCCTGTCCCCATGTCCTGGTCCCTGTGACCCCATCATGTCCCTGTCCCGGTGTCCCTGTCCCTCTCGCCATGTCCCTGTCCTGGTCCCCACGTTCTTGTCCCTGTCCCAATGTCCCCATCTTGGCCCCCATGTCCCTGTCCCTATAACCTCATCCCTGTCCCAATGTCCCTGTCCTGGTCCCCATGTCCTGATCCCCGTGTCCCCACCCTGCTCCTCATGTCCCCGTCCCGGTGTCCCTGTCCCCCTCCCCACGTCCCCATCCCGATCCCCGTGTCCCTGTCCCCATGTCTGTGTCCTTGTCCCAATGTCCCCATCCTGGTCCCCACGTCCCTGTCCCCCTCACCACATCCCTGTCCCTGTCCCCACATCCTGGTCCTTGTCCCCGTGTCCCTGTCGTGGTCCCCATGTCCTGATCCCCGTGTCCCCATCTTGGTCTCCATGTCTCTGTCCTGGTCCCCACATCCCTGTCCCCATGTCCCCCCCACCACGTCCCTGTCCCTGTGTTCGTGTCCTGGTCCCCATGTCCTTGTCCTGGTCACTGTGTCCCTGTCCCTGTCTCCACATCCTTGTCCCCACGTCCCTGTCCCCATATCCCCATCCTGGTCCCAATGTCCGTGTCCTGTTCACTGTGTCCCTGTCCCTGTCCCCATGTCCCTGTCCCCATATCCCCATCCTGGTCCCAATGTCCGTGTCCTGTTCACTGTGTCCCTGTCCCTGTCCCCATGTCCCTGTCCCCATATCCCCACCCTGGTCCCCATGTCCTTGTCCTGTTCACTGTGTCCCTGTCCCTGTCCCCATGTCCTGATCCCCTTGTCTCTGTCCCCATGCCCGTGTCGCTGTCCCCTCGTCCTGGTCTTTGTGCCAATGTCCCTGTCCCCCTCTCCATGTCCCTGTCCCCGTGTTTGTGTCCCTGTGCCAGTGTCACTGTCCTGGTCACTGTGTCCCTGTCCTTGTCCCCATGTCCTGATCCCGATGTCCCTGTCCCTGTCCCCGTGTCCCTGTCCCAATGTCCCCATCCCGATCCCCATGTCCCTGTCCCCGTATCCATGTCCTTGTCCCCGTGTCCCTGTCCCGGTGTCCCCATCCCGATCCCATGTCCCTGTCCCCCTCTCCATGTCCCTGTCCCCATGTCCCTGTCCCTGTCCCCGTGTCCCTGTCCCGGTGTCCCCATCCCGATCCCCGTGTCCCTGTCCCCCTCTCCATGTCCCTGTCCCCGTGCTCCTGTCCCCATGTCCATGTCCCTGTCCCCGTGTCCCTGTCCCGGTGTCCCCATCCCGATCCCCGTGTCCCTGTCCCCCTCTCCATGTCCCTGTCCCCGTGTCCCTGTCCCTGTCCCGGTGTCCCTGTCCCGGTGTCCCCATCCCGATCCCCGTGTCCCTGTCCCGATCCCCGTGTCCCTGTCCCCATGCCCCTGTCCCTGTCCCGGTGTCCTTGTCCCCGTGTCCCTGTCCCCTCTCCATGTCCGTGTCCCATGTCCCTGTCCCCGTGTCCCTGTCCCAGTGTCCCCATCCCGATCCCCATGTCCCTGTCCCCCTCTCCATGTCCCTGTCCCCATGCTCCTGTCCTTGTCCCCATGTCCCTGTCCCGGTGTCCCTGTCCCGGTGTCCCCATCCCGATCCCCCTCCCCCCCTCCCCGCCCCCTCCCTCCATTTAACCCTTTCCCCCCCAGTGTCCCACCTGCTCCCATCCCCCGCGCCCCCCCCGCCCCTGCCCCGCCCCCCTGCCCCCCTGCCCCCAGGCCGCCCTGGCCCCACGGCCACGGCCAGCGCCACGCTCAGCACCCGCACACCACGTACGGCACCCCCCCGGCCCCTCCCGCCCCTCCCGCCGCCAGCGCTGCCCGGGGGGCCCGGGGGTCTCCCCGGGGGGCTCCGTGGGGGGGCCCGGGGGGGCTCGGGGCAGAGGCGGCGGTGGCGGCCCAGGGCGGGGAGCGCAGGTTGGTGCAGCGCCGCTGCTCCAGGCGCCGGGCGCGGTGCTCGCAGCAGAACCGGAGGCTGCAGGTGCCGCAGCAGAACCGGAACGCGCCGGTGGAGCAATTAAAAGCGGCGTCGTAATGACCCATGACGTCATAGTAGCCGTGGCACAGCTCGGGGGATTCCGGGGGATCCCCGGCGGGGTTGGACACGCCCCTTCCGGTGTTGGACGCGCCACTTCCGGTGTTGGCCGCGCCACTTCCGGTGTTGGGCGCACCACTTCCGGTGTTGGACGCGCCCTTTCCGGAAGTGGACACGCCCCTTTCGGTGTTGTCGGACACGCCCCCTCCGGTGTTGTCGGACACGCCTCCTCCTCTGACGTAACGCGCGGGGGAATCCCGGGGAAACCCCCCCGGGGGGGCCGCCCCTCCCCCCCCGGCGGCAGCGCGGAGGAGGCGGCGGAAGGGGGGGGGAGGGGCGGAGGGGGAGGGGAGGGGGAGGAGGAGGAGGAGGAGAGGAGGAGGGGGGGCGGGGGGGGCATGGCCGGGGGGGTGCGGGGGGAGGGGGGAGGGGAGGGGGAGGGTCGGGGGGGGGGGAGGGGAGACGTAATGGAAGGCGGGGGGGGGAGGGGGAGAGGCTAATTAGGGGAGGGTAATTAGGGGTTAATTAGGGGAGGGCAATTAGGGTTAATTAGGGAGGAGGAGCCTCATTAGGGGAGGGTAATTAGGGGTTAATTAGGAGGGGGACCCCCATTAGGGAGGGTAATCAGGGGTTAATTAGGGGAGGGGAATTAAGGGTTAATTAGGGGAGGGAGACCCTAATTAGGGGGTTAATTAGGGGAGGGGCATCCTAATTAGGGGAGGGTATTAGGGGATAATTAGGGATGGGACCCCAATTAGGGGAGGTTAATTACGGGAGGGCGGCCCCAAATAGGGGAGGGTAATTAAGGGTTAATTAGAGAAGAGGACCCCAATTAGGGAGGGTAATTAGGGGTTAATTAGGGGAGGGGATCCCCAATTAGGGGAGGGGATAATTAGGGGTTAATTAGGAGAGGGAGATCCCAATTAGGGAGGTTAAT
>JAJEOU010000464.1:0-26777 GCA_021534815.1 Acrocephalus arundinaceus
ATAGGAATGACGTTCTTTACTAATAGGTATAACAAGGCAAACAAACAACAACAACTACAGCAATTAATAGCGAAAACAGAACCAGGGACCTTGACGGAGCTTGGTCCCACAAAACCTGGGGCAGTCTGGTCTCTGGGGGACTTCAAAGAAAAGTACCAAGCTGGAACGGTGGGGAATCCCGGGCTGGTGGATCGGATGAAGTTCGGAGCTCAGTCGGTGGTCACTGGAGGGCAGAGCCGTCTGGCAAGAAGGCCAGCGCGGGCCCGCGGTGCAGCAGCTCCAAAACAACGCTGAGGCAGTGGGACAGGATGCCCAGCCGAGGCAGCTCCAGCAGGGCAGCAAAAAAGAGGAATCCGGATCTGGGCACACGGGCAGACGACGGCAGCTCTCTCTCCAGGATCAGATCCCGTCGGTGCCAGTGAGAAACCCACACAGCAACGGCAGCCGCGTCCGCCCCCGACACACAGACCACACCAAAAGTGAAGCTGCCCCCGTCTTTCTCTCTCCCCCCCCCCTCGGGGAAAAACTCCCGGAGACAAGGGTGTAGCTAAGTGCTACCTTCCATGCTTTTGTCTTCACCTGATCACTCATAAGTACCCGGCCATCAATTGCCTTGCAACTCTTGGGAAAAAATTCTATAGGTGAAAAAAGAAACAAGGCTAACCCCCAACAGCCTGGCCCAGGGAGGTGACAGAGCGGTGCTCCAGATTGTCCCAGAAAATCCGGGTGAATCTCCTCAGGCCTTCATGCAGGGACAGGGACAGGGACAGCCGCACTCCCCTGCGTGGGGGGGTCACAATGGCCGCCAGCTCACCCAGGGTGGCCACCATGTCCACTAGAGCCTCCAGCAGAAACAGGGACAGATGGGGAGGGGACAGATGAGGAGGCGAGGACCTCATGGCATTTGTGGCCTCCTGGGGTGGCTCCTGTGCCCTCCCCAGGGTCACCATTGTCCTCTTCCCGGACACAGGGTGCAGCTGTCCCCTCTGTACCTTTTTGACCCCCTCACCCTCTCTGCCACCCCCTGCCACCATGCTCTCCCCCTTGACACCCCGCACTGTCCCCTCTGCCACCCCCCTACCACCGCCTGCTGTCCCCCTCTGTCCCATCCTGCCACCTCCCACTGTTCCCCCTGCCCAGCACCCTCGGTCCCCTCCATCCCTCTATCACCTCCTCCCTTGCTCCCACGCCCTCCTTTCCCCTTGGCGACCCCCTGTTCCCTTCTGCCACCCACCGTGTCCCCGTCCCCTCCCGCCCCCCTGTGCCGGTATTGTCGCACCTCGTGGGCCTCCATGACCACTGGGGAAACGGAGGGGACACCTTGGGGACACTCTGCGGACAATCCAGGACACTCCGGTGGGCGAACAGGACCTGGTGACAGTCGCGGACACTCGGGAATGCGGCGCGGCCGGTGGGAAACAGGAAAGGGTGACTTCACCACCCCAGCCTTGCCCCCCCACTCACGGGGCCACTGCGAGGTCCCCAATGTCCCCCTGAGTTTCCCCAAGAGGCCTCGATGTCCCCCTCATGTCCCCAGTTAGGCCCAAGTGCCCCCTGATGTCCTGTTGGGGAACGCTGGGGACACACCGAGGTCCTGTTGGGGACCCTGCGGGGACATCCCACGCCTCATTCATTGCCCCCCACGCCCCGCCCACTTTCGTTTCCGTTCACGCCCCGCCCACTTTCGTTTCCTTTCAGGCCCCGCCCCTTCCCACACCCTCACACCCGTGTCCTTAGAAAACCCCGCCCCATCCCCACCCCACCGCTCCCCATTGGCAGGAGGACACGGCCCCACCCATCAATGGGCGTGGCTACCAGACCGATCGGCGTTCATTGAACCCACGATCCCTGGGTTCTCTGGCTCCTGCTATGAATTCGTTCGGGTTCCCAGGGGCTGGTCCATGGTGTTGGACAGTTCTTTACTGTTCTCACTGTAATTGGCTCAGTGCCAGCACAGAGGCATTGATTGGGTTTGGAAAGTGTAAGTCAAAGCCTGGTGCTGATTTCATTGGGCTAAGGGCCAAACAGCCCACCCGAACCATCAAGTACTAAAAGAGGCAGCACAAAGGAACCAAGGAGCCTTTTAGGGTGTCTTAGCAAGGTGCCAGAAGCTTCTCAGGCACCTGTGCTTGGCTTTTCTTTTATTTCTGTAAGTTTATTCTTTTGCATTTATTAAACCTTTTGCTTTTACAAAACACCCCTGAAGAGTCGTCTCGCTAATTATTTAAGCCATCTGTCTTTGTCCTTGTCCTAAAGGTTCTGGCTATCAGGCCCAATCCCAGCTGGTGGGAAACGAGGGATTTTTGGACCTTGTGAACCTCATGACAACCAGAATCTTCAGTAAAATGGAACAAAGGTACCAACATGTTGTGCTGGCCAACTTCTCCAGAAGGATCTGGTGGGTTTGGCTCAGTGAAGGTACCAAAGGAAACAGCCACGTTTTCCAATGTCCTCAACAAGTTGGCTGTGGAGCCTCCGAAATGCAGGAATTTGTCCAGCAATCCAGGCTGAGCACTTTGGGAAACACAGACTGAACTAACTGCTCGGAAAACAGCTTCCAAGTCTCTCTGAAGCTTTCCCCTGAAATGACAGCTCCAACTTTTTAATGGCACCCAAAGTATTTTCAGCCTGGTTTCCTGAGGAAATGACCCTTATACACCAGCAGTGCCTGCCCGGCTGTTTCCTTTCCCCATCTCCAGTGATTTCTAAATCTTATAACCCATTTCAATAAAATCTGATGGAAGGACACATTTATCTCCAAGATACAAGTCTGGGAAAATAGGGAACTAGTCAGATGAAAGATATTATTAAAGCTTTTACCCAGAGAAAGGCAGCATGGTGAATTCAACTTTTTTTAAGCATCAGAAAATCTAGCATGAGTTTGCTCTTGAGACAGAGGCACAGGGATCCAGGAATAATTATTTCTGCTGCTCATGGAAGTAGCTATGTGTGTTTTTTATATGTATGAAATCAACACTAGAATATTTGCCTGGATAAACTAATTGAAATTGCTTGTTGGATGAGTTCACCAGCTATAACACCCTGCAGTTACAAGGTATAATTACAGCAGCTTTTATTTTCCTCAACAAAAAAGTCTTCAGTAAAACAGAGTTAAGGTTGTAAACAGATCATTGATTTATAACAACATTATCAGATGGGTTACGGTTATTAAAAGAGCACACACTGAAGAGACAGGAAACCAAGTAGTGAAGATTAAAACCAACTGAAATTTGGAAAGCTGAGTTTCATAAATGTCCCAGCCCCAGCCTGATCAGTCGCAGGGATACTGCAGCAAGGACACCTGGAGAGATCTGCATTATGGATGGGCTGGTGGGAGGCCCAGCAATGCCGGAGATGCTCCCGGAGCAGGCACGGACACGGAGCTTCCCCAGGGACCTCTGGAGATCTGGAGCTGCCGAGAGCTGCTCTAGGGAAGGGTGCCCCTGCTCGTGACAGGGGGTTGGAGCAAGATGGGCTTTAAGGTCCCTTCCAACCCAAGCCAGTCTGGGATTCTCTGACTCAGCCCACTGAACACCCCAGAGACCCCAGGAGGCTGAGCCCCAACCTGGATGACCCCTCCTGAATCACAGAATCACAGAATCAGAATTTCTAGGTTGGAAGAGACCTTCAAGATCATCGAGTCCAACCCATGCCTTAACACCTCAACTGGATCATGGCACCGAGTGCCACATCCAGTCTTGTTTTAAACACATCCAGGGATGGTGACTCCACCACCTCCCCGGGCAGGCCATTCCAGTACTTTATCACTCTTTCCATGAAAAACATTTTCCTAATATCCAGCCTGTATTTCCCTTGACGCAGTTTGAGACTGTGTCCTCCTGTTCTGTCAGTGCTGCCTGGAGAAAGAGACCAAGCCCAGCTGACTACAATCCCCCTTCAGGAAATTGTAGGGAGTGATAAGGTCACCTCTGAGTCTCCTTTTCTCCTGAGACCTTTTTGTGCTGCATCTCACCTCACACGGATCATACCCCAAGGCACTGAACCCAGAGGGGTCTGCCCAGCTATCCCAGCCCCACCTGGAACCCTCGGGGTGCCCAGGTGTGCCCCAGAGCAGTGACAGCCACGGGGACCACACCAGGGGATGCCCAGCAAAGCCACTGAAGGAAAAGCTCATTTGAACTCTGCCTTCGGAGAGCCAAGACCAACAGCACCACGGAATCACAGTGAGGAGGATCAGGATGGGATTTCAGCCAGGATCTCAGGACCTGGCACGTCCCTGTGCTGCTCCATTCAGGCAAAGATCTCCTCTGGGCAGCAGAGCAGAGCTAACAGCAAATGAGGGTGAGTACACACAGAAGGGGAATCACAGAAATTCAGAAAAAATTGGGGTTTTCAGCTGTTTGCTTTCCCTCACCCTTGGGTTTGCATTCCTTTTATCCCTTACTTTTATGGGAAGTACAGAGGATTAGCTGTCTCTCAGTAGCTCCTGAAGGAGCCAAGAGCTGGAGTGATGGACCCAGCAGGGAAGGACAAACATCCCACGTGTCTCCAGCTCCAAGAAAATCTGTGATTTTGTGTCTTGCCATAAAGCAGGACACAGGCACAACCAATTCCCTCACGGCCATGGCTCGAGGCCTCCTTCTTCCCTTGAAACCTGCCCTAGGTTTGCTTTCAGCACATCAAGTGGAGAGAGAGAGAGAGAGAAATACAATTGTGGAAAACCTTTTAAAGCCTGCACATATCTCCCTTGATAGCACATTTTTAAAAGGGATGTTATTGCAAGGGGACACTTTGAATCCATACAGTCAATGCTCCAGAACTTGAGTGGCAAAACAACTCAATAGCCTCAATTGACTGCATGAAATTCTATCATTTTACCACTAGAAAGAAAGGAGGCAGGAGGAAAAAGGAATAAATAAGAGACTACATTGCATTTGTCTTTCATTAACTCCCTACGTGAGAGTATCTCAATCCCTGTCCTTAGCACAATATGAGCCAACTCCTAAGTGGCTCCAATAAAAAAAAAAAAAAAAAAAAAAAAAAAAAAAAAGCCATATACATCCCAAATGCACTCCCACACTCCAGTGCTGCTCTCCTGACTACCCCAAAAAGAACAGCCTCGGCAGCATAAAGACACAGCATCAGCCTCAGGCAGCTGCCTTGATTACCACCCTCCCTCTGATGAAGATGATGCGGGATATGATTAAAGATGCTCTGGAAAGACACACAAGGAACAGAGGAGAACTTTTTGCCTCCTTTCCCCAGCTAGGTCATTGGTGTTCCTCCTCAGCAGCTGATTTCTTATTCCAAATTTGTCCAGACCCTGCTCTTCTTCATCAGCTGAAGAGCTCCGAGACCACCGGCGACTGGATTGTTCCTCTCCTGCTGATTGGGCTTTGTGGCTCTTGGGAAGCTCTGCCTGATGGCAGGAATCTGTCTGCACCCTCCACCAACTCCTTAAAGGGGCTCCAAGGCATTGTGGAGGGTTCAGAGCATCACAAAAAACCAGCAAGTATTACTTTTGTAAAGCAAAACCCCTGCTTAGCTTCTCTTGGCCCACTTTTCCTCATGCTGTACACCCAGGAATTCAGCTGCCTTCCCCACAGCCTCTCGGAAAGACGCCAATGACCCCGAGCTGCCCTGGGTCCATCCCCACGAGGGAGAGGAAAGATGCTTTTATTTTGGGTAGAACAATCCAGCAGGCAGGTCAGGGGGCTGAGAGAGCAGGCCTGGCTCCCTCCCCGCACTGCAGTGTGACTTTGGGAAGCCATCGCACTCCGCCGGGTCCCCTCCCATTTCCCTTCTCTGCCACCTGACACACGGGCTGTTCCTTGTCCCCCGTCCAAGCCCCAGCCGCCGCAGCGCTCCCTGCAAATGCTCATGAGCGGTGCCACTGCAACCTGGACGTGCGGGGCTGAACATCTGCGCCTCCACAGAAACCTCTGGATGAGGGCTGCAGGGATGGAACGGCACAGCCAGCAGGGCTTTGCCTCAGTCCCAAACCATCCTCTGCACTCGGAGCTGCCCGCCCCGAAATTCTCTCTCCATTCCATCCGTGTCAGCCCATATTCCACCGAGGCAGAGCACGGGATGAGCACACGGATGCCAGGAGGGACTGTGCCGACTTGTGCAGCCTCCTCTGTGCAAGGCAGCACCTGCCGGGATGTCCCATCACAGCCAATTGATATTCTACTGAGCATCTTTGGAAAAATAATCTGCAAACAAGACGCTGCAGGCTATAAAATCCCTCCCTCTCCTTCGCTTTAGTTCGCAGCTTAATAAAAGCAGAACACAAGGTAGCCGAGGAAACCGCCGCACTTTGCCCAGCCACATCATCCCTTTGTGTATTATTAATCGGTCTCAATTGTACCACGGTTTCCTGGGGTGGGAAGGAGAAGGGGGCTCCGGTTGTGGAGGAGACTTGTCTTTTTCCCTTTCAAGATTAGCTACTGGAAGTCTCACTTAACAGAGCAGTGGAGAAAGAGAGAGGCATTTACACCTCTGGGCCCCCACGACGTTCACGGTGAGGATCGATAGGAAAAATAATTTGGGGTTTGTCTCTGCTGAAGGACACAGATGTGGCACTGAAATGGAGACGTTTCAGCCAAATCATGTGGAAAAAAGCATTGCTGGGAAAACGGGGGAAACACCAATTTTTGAGAGCAGAATGGGGCCTAAGTGGCACCCTGGTATTTTACAGCAGGTCTCTCTCACCCAAAGCTTTCCAACTCTCCCTTGCTTCATGAAATCATGGAATTCAGTTTGGAAACGTCCTCTAAGATATTTCTGAGTCCCCAATGGGTTTGCAACAGCTCAGTGCAGGGGTCTCCTCCCTGATCACAACACATCAGACAGGAACATTAATTCTGAGGTCTGCAACCTGTTCCCAGACCTGCACATGGGTTTGGTTTCAGGCACAGGCAGAATCCTCTCCAAATGCTCCCAGGATGGAATCAGCAGCTCCCTGGATGCTGCAGAGTGTATTGGAGAGCGGCTCTGAGATGCTGAGTGCTCCCATCTGTGGATTTCTGTATCACCTGGATGAAGAAGGGTTTCACGGTGGGGAAGAAAGGCACGGAGCATCCATCAGAACGCCAGGAGCAGCACAGGCAGGAGACCAAGAAGCTGCTGCAGATGCTTCCGATAATTTTTCCACTCCTGCTAAAAAAAGTACAATACATTGTCTGTTTGGGAGCAGTTTAAGTTGGTTCGTTTCACACAGTAAATTAACCTGATTTCTTTAATAGGGTTTTTTTATTTGGTGTCAAGTCCCAACTGTTATCCCAAACCCTGTGCCCTGGGACTCCAGCTATTAAACCTTCTCCCTGGATACGGAGCTGGAAGCGCTGCTGGGGCAGCGGGTTTGGTGACACTCAGAAATAAATGGCTCAATCATTTCTAAACATCTGCAATGCAGGCTTGTTTCCATGACAATAGCAGCTAACTTCACTCCAAGCCATCCAAAAGAAATGGGATGGAAAGCTGTCCAGCAGAGACTGAGAAGTGACAGCTCAGCCGTTGGGACCAGACCCCCACGAGCAGGTTCCCTCTCAGCTCTACTGCCCATGCCCAGAGAAACCCTTGCATTTTGGGGGTTTCCCTAAAAACAGCGGCAATGCCTTGGTGGTGATGAGCCTGCAGCCCTTTCCATGCCAGATCCCTACAACACCTGCTCCCCCCAGCAAAGCCAGGTCCAGTTTGGAGAGCCAGGAGCAGAGCAGGAGCATTCCTGAGCCTCCAGCAGCAGCAGAGAAGAGCTCCCAGCCGTCCGCCCTCCTGTCATTCCAAGACAAGCAGCTCAGCCGGGAAAAGAAGATTTAACTGTGTTTGCTTCAAAACCCCCAAATGAGTTCCCTCCCATCTGCCAGGAGAGACTGATCTCCTAAGTCAGCCATAAATCACCCAAAAACTCCCTTGGAGCATTTAGGCAAGAGAGGGATGAAGCTGGGAATCGTGTGCTCTCTTAGGTTCACACCCTGCAAGGACACAGCCTGCAAGTAGGTAAATTATCCAGCTTGGATATAACAATTTCAGCTAGTTAGTTAATTTTCTAATTTATTTTATCTGCAGGTAAAGATCTTTCCACCCCAAAAGGAGGATCCCATTTCTCCAATTCCTTATTCAGCCTCCTAAATAATGCTGACTCAGCATTACCATGAGGAAGAGACCCCTCTGCCATCACCGAGGTCACAGATACCCCCAGGATAAACTTTGCACCTACTTAATGTCACTTTTGGGCACTGGGCAGTGTCACAGGGGGAGAGGAGACCCTTGCAACAATGCTGGAAGTAGTAAAATGCAGAAATTTCAGAAGAAATAGTGGACATCCTATATCATATGTGTTTGCAGCCCAGCCAAACCCAAGATGTCCAACTGCCAGTACTTCAAAGGTACAAATGTGAGATACAGAGATACAGAGAGATAGATAGAGAGATAGAGACATATAGAATCTTTTTTTTAAACTCTCAGGCTCATTAGTCCAGTTCAAGCTGTGTTGCTCCACTAGAAAGGCTCTGATGATGCCAGTTTTATTCCCTCCTGGTACCTTAGTTTTTCCTTTAATTTTTGCAAGTTAAAGGTTTCAAAGAGAACTGCTTACAAGTACCTTTCTATAAATCTGTTTTAACTAATTCCATGCAAACCCATGGAAGGTGCTCTCAGTATTGTTGATCCCAAACCTTCAGCAGGAGTTTGGTCCTTAAAAATCAGATTGGAAAATACTGGGGTTGCTTTTTCAGCCTTTCAACCTAAAACCTGGTTTTGGTCCATGGTTTTGAGTTGCTCCTTTCCTCAGTGGAAGAGGAGATTCCTCCATGGCATTCCAAAATCCTGCAGCTGTTTGCAAAGTCTGGACACTCAGAGACAGTGGGAGAGGAATCCAAGTTGTTTGAATTTTGCTGTGGCATTTCCTGCTGAATGCAAACTACAAAATAATTGGAGACTCGAGATGCTCGTGGCTATTTGGAATGGCAGGATAAAAGAAAAACTCTTTTCTGTGAACAATCACCAAACAAATCACTCCTGAGCATATGCTCAGATAAATTAGAAGGAAAACCAGAGAGGCCCAAACAGGGCAGTCGTGGTACACAAAATGCAGGAGGCAGGAATTCCCAGATGAATGGAATGGACGCTGCTCAGCCCTGCCAAGCCCAGGAAAGGGGCAGAGGGTAACTGGGAAGGAGAGAGTCAGAGGAGGAGGAGTTTTGGGGTGAGTCCCAAACATAAAAAGGACCTGGAGCTGCTGGACAGATTCCAAAGGAGATAACAAAGATGCTCCCAGGGCTGGAGCCCCTCTGCTCTGGAGCCAGGCTGGGAGAGCTGGGGGTGCTCACTTGGAGAGGAGAAGGCTCCAGGGAGAGCTCAGAGCCCCTGCCAGGACCTAAAGGGGCTCCAGGAGAGCTGGAGAGGGACTGGGGACAAGGCATGGAGGGACAGGACACAGAGAATGGCTTCCTGTAGTGGTGTTCTCTGCCCTCGGGCTGCTCCTGAGCCTGTCCCGGCTCCCCTGGCAGGAAACCGCACCCGCCTCGGTAGGAGCTCAGCAGGCTGGGCCAGCGAGCTCCACCCGGTGGGGCTGGAGCTACCAGGAGCCTGGCGGGGGTGAAGGCGGCCACAGCAAAGGAGAAAGGAGGACTCCGGTGGGGTGTCACAAGAGCTTTATTGCAGGGTCTGCACCCTCCAGAGACTGCCCCAGCAGAGCGATTTTATGTGGGGGAGAACTTTTATGTGGGGGAGGAGTTGAGGGGTGAACCAAGCAAGTAACCAATAACCAATCAGAGAGGTGTGGGCAAGGGGAAGAGGGACAGTTTTGGGAACAAACCATAATAGAAGGGAGGGATTTCCCTCCAGCCTGGCCCAATCAGGGGCTGATCTCCCCAGAACCTTCTGGAACTGGGGAGAGGCCTCGCTGAGAGGGACAGGACTGGAGGGTAGGGAAACAAATGTTTGGCACATCACTGTAACTGGCTAAACAAGTGGGGTTACAGCAAATAGAGGGTGAACAGGGGGGAACGAGGAATAGTCCATTTACACAACATTAACAATATAATGTGAATGTAACAGCCAAACCTAAAAGATGCACCACTACAGCTTCCCACAGCCAGAGGGCAGGGATGGATGGGATCTTGGGAAGGAATTGTTCTCTGGGAGGGTGGGCAGGCCCCGGCACAGGGTGCCCAGAGCAGCTGTGGCTGCCCCTGGATCCCTGGCAGTGCCCAAGGCCAGGTTGGACAGGCCTTGGAGCAGCCTGGGACAGTGGAAGGTGTCCCTGACTATGGCAGGGAGTGGAATGGGATGAGCTTTAATGTCCCTCCCAAGCCAAGCCATCCCATGACTCTGATGATTCCCTGCCTCTGACTCTGGCACACTCACATTCTGCAAACACTCCTGGGATATTCCTAAACCAGAGCCTGCTCTGCCTCTGCCCCAGCAGGAGATGTTACCAAGCTTCATCAGCACCACCACAACCTGAATTTCATCTCCCTCAGCACAAATGCAATTCCTGGCACTGCAGGAGGCCCAGATGAGGCCGATTTACAGGTGGGACATTTACAGTGAGGTGAGATGTCCCTCTAATCCAGACAATTTGTATATTTTAACTTTATATTACTATTAATGTTATTATTGTTATCAATGTTTTATTTGTTCATGACTACTACTACAAGGGGACAGGTGGGGAACAAAGACATCTTCTTTGTCTTCTTGTTATTCTTATTCTTCTTATTCCTAGACGTATTATTATTTACTACTACTACTGCAATTTCTTCTTCTTCTTCTTCTTCTTCTTCTTCTTCTTCTTCTTCTTCTTCGTCTTCTTACTCTTCCTTGCTCTTCCTATTCTTCTTATTCCTAGATTTATTCTTATTTGCTACTACATCAATTTCTTCTCTAATTCTTCTTCTTCTTCTAATTCTACTTAGTCTTCCTACTCTACTTATTCTTCCTATTCTTCTTTTCTTATTATTCCTAGGCTTATTAATATTTACTACTACTACAATTTCTACTTCTCATTCTTCTAATTCTTCCAATTCTTCTAATTCTACTTTGTCTTCCTATTCTACTTATTCTTACTCTACTTGTTCTTCCTATTCTTCTAAATCTTCTTCTGCTTCTTCTTCTACTTATTCTTTCTATTCTACTTTTTCCACAGCTGGCCCGGTGGGTAAATTTGGCGTGGGGAGACGCTCCTGAGCCGCTCCAAGCAGCCGGGGATGGCTGAGGCTGCAGGGACGTGGTGAGGCCGCGGCAGCTCTGGTGGCTCCCCCAGGCCGCCGGGCAGGCTGCGGGGCTGCGCTGGTGCCGGCAGCGGGCACGAACAATCCCGGGGCTGCGGGGCCAGGCAGGGGCAGCGGAAGAGGCTGCGCAGCGCCCGCAGCGCCCGCCTGAGGCGGGAGGGACGTTTCTGGCCCAGCTGCTGCCTGGGGCCTGGGCTTCCACGGGGGGAGGCGAGGCACACGGCTCCAATGGCTGCTGCTCAACCCAAGCCTCCCGAGGGATGGGCGGAGGGAGGCCGTCTCCTTCAAAACCTCCCAGGGTTCGTCCTCTGGCTTCTTCTTCAAACAGCTCGAGGACGCTCACCTCATCCCACTCGTCCTCCTCGCACGCAGGGCCTTGACCCCGAGGCTGTGGGCGGTCACACTTTCCCAGTTGTTCAGCTCGAGGTCGTTGTCGCTGTCGTCTTCCCAGCTTGACTGCACGGACGGTCGGTTTCCGTTCCCTTTGGGCACCCCCTGGCCAACGGAGTCTTCCCAGTCGGGCACTTTTTGGGAACTACCGACTTCTTCTTCCCCATCAGTCAGTGCTGGAGACCTGACCATTTCTCCCCGGGAAAGCCCTTGCTCCAAGCCTTCCTCCCAGTCAGAAAGCTCTTGGCAGCTCCAGGCTTCTCCTAGGGACAACCCTTGCTCCTTGCACTCGTCCCAGCTGGAGAGCTCCTGGCTGCTGCTGCCTTCTACTTGGGATGGCTCTTGCTCATTGCGGGCTTCCCCTTGGAACACGTCCTCAGAGCGGCCGGCATCCCCTTGGAGCAGCTGGTGATTTCCTCATCTTCACTCTCGGAAACTTTAGGCTCCCCAGCCAATCCTCCCTCCTCAGTCGCTTCCTCTGCCCGGACTGAACCCCTCTCTGCCTCCTCCTCCAGCTGCTCAATGAGAGCTGGGGCAAACACTGGGCTGGGTAAGGGGCTGGTGGGGCAGCTTGAGCTGGAAACAGAGGAAGAGGTGGGAACCAATTCCCTTTCTCCTAGAGCTGCTGCTTCTTCTTTTGCAGCCATGCTTTGCTCCAGGTCCCTCTGTCCCTCAGGCTGCTGGAGAGATGCATGCAACTCTAGCAAAGCCTGGAGATCCTCAGGGCTCATATATAGGTCTGAGTCTCCTTCCCACCGGGACAACTCTTGGTATTTCTCATCCTCTGCCATTGCTTCCTTGTGCAGGCAAAGCTCTTGGCCACTAACAGCTTCCCGCTGGGAAAGCTCTTGATGCACCTCGCATCCTTTGCCCGTCTTGACAAGGGCCCTTCCTCCTGCTTGTTCTTCAACACGGACAGGAGTGAGCCACCCATTGCCTGCTGAGGGCCCGGTCTGGCAGGCAGCTGGGCAAGGGGCTGGGTGCCTGGGAGCTGGGCGTCACCTTCTCCTCCTCTGCCTCGGACGTCGTCCAGCGCAGGGAGATCCCGAGAGCTGCTTGATTCTGCCACGGCGGCTCTGGCGGGACTGAGCACCCCAGGCCTCTGCACCCCCTGGATCCCCCTCTGGCAGGGCGTGCCTCTGCCGTGTCACAAAGGTTCCACAACGTCCCGCGTCACGCAGGGCCCTGACACCAGGCGCCTGTGTCACAAAGGGCCATGCCCGCCACCGTTCCACAGCCCAGCCCACTGGAAGCGTCATGGAGCAGCCCCTGGACTTGTGGGCTTCCAGCCCCTTGTTACCATCTGCTCATTCAAATGATCAGAAATGCCTCTGCCCAAATTCGGGTGCAAAGGACGTGGCACACCCAAGCCAATAGTATGAACAGTAAATGAAGAGTAGTTAATGAACAGTAAATGAGAGAGAAGGAGACCCTGTCCTGGCAGGTGACACACGCCTGAGATGGCAACAGCACCGGCACTTCAAGGGTGGCAGGGAGATTTAGGAAGCCAAATGCTTTCGCTTTCAGATAAAAATCCAGGCTGCCCCTGGATCCCTGGCAGTGCCCAAGGCCAGGTTGGACAGGCCTTGGAGCAGCCTGGGACAGTGGAAGGTGTCCCTGACTATGGCAGGGAGTGGAATGGGATGAGCTTTAATGTCCCTGCCAAGCCAAGCCATCCCATGACTCTGATGATTCCCTGCCTCTGACTCTGGCACACTCACATTCTGCAAACACTCCTGGGATATTCCTAAACCAGAGCCTGCTCTGCCTCTGCCCCAGCAGATGTTACTGTAATAAATAGGTATGATTTGTGCTGATTAAATTGAAACAGTGAAATCAAATAGTAATCAATATCTTAAAGTAGTAACTTTTTAGGAGAAGAGGGAAGGGGGGTGTGCAAGTCCCCCTTCTCCAGCAGATGTTCAGCTTTGAGATAACAAACAAGCTAAAATTATCTAGCATGGGAAACTTTTGGCCAGGTAGTTTTGCCTTGAGGAAGCTAAAATTATCCAGGATGGGACAGTTTTAAGACAAAGTCCAAGTAGACATTAATTAAAAATTAATTTATTGTCTTACTGTACTATGAAATAATTTCAGAGGTACATATATAGAACATATAATGCAAAAACAAGTTAGTGCACATGTGTAACCAGTGGGTTCATTGGAGGGGCACTAAGAGGAGGAGGAAAGCCTTCCTCTTCATGACCCCTGAAGGTGGGGAAGACCACCTAAAATGAGTGATGGAGTCTGCGCAGCAGAGGCAGAAATAGGCAGTAATAAAGGAGGAGACACAGGTGTTACGAATCGAAAATAAGAGGGAATGAGAAGTATCATATGACATCAAAAGGGCAAGATTAGACGTCATAATTTGTACATGGGACTAGACAAGTTCTGCCCATGTACCCCGCGGTATTAAATTTGCTCATGTATTAGAACTAATATTATCTTTTATCAAGAATTATTGTAACTTCATGCTGCTCAGATTAATCTTGCTACTACATTTAATTTGTTTAGATTTTTATTTCTTTTGATTGGAATTAAGCAGCACACTCATTTATAACAACATGCAGTGAACTAGATGTTGTTAAGAACTTAAAGCCCAGCCTCAAGCCAGCTGGGGCCAGGACAGTCCCGGGGGTCCCCGGGGGTCCTCAGGAGCAGCCGGAGCACGAGTTCAGCCCATCCTGTGCCATCCAAGGGCTGGGCAGGAGGCATTGATCAGCATTTATGATCCCTGACTGCCCGGCAGCTCCCAGCTCAGACCCTTTCAGCTTCTTCCTCCAGCCTAGCCTTGAGAAAAACTTGATACTATGAGCCGCTGCAGGCAGCTGAAAGAGAGAGAGAACCTAGGCAAGATTGAACCCTTTTCTTAGCGAGATGAAGCTTTCAGAACTCCAATCTTTTTCTCTGCGAGAGAGGAAAAGACAGACTGATTTGAGACCTAGAGCAACAGCATGATAAGAAGTCAGTAGAAGAACTGCTATGATTATTAGATGAAGAGATAGAAGAAGTAGACATTACTGGACTTGTCTAAATGTAAACTATAGAGACTGAACTAAATATTGCTTTAAACCATAGAAAGATACGCATTTTGGAGAGGTGATTGTTTAGATTTATGTGCGGGTTCTTTGGATTGATGTATGGTTTCTGGGGTGAGATCCATAGGGATGCTTCTTTTCAAGATGTGGGATTTTTGTCTGAAAGCGAAAGCATTTGGCTTCCTAAATCTCCCTGCCACCCTTGAAGTGCCGGTGCTGTTGCCATCTCAGGCGTGTGTCACCTGCCAGGACAGGGTCTCCTTCTCTCTCATTTACTGTTCATTAACTACTCTTCATTTACTGTTCATACTATTGGCTTGGGTGTGCCACGTCCTTTGCACCCGAATTTGGGCAGAGGCATTTCTGATCATTTGAATGAGCAGATGGTAACAAGGGGCTGGAAGCCCACAAGTCCAGGGGCTGCTCCATGACGCTTCCAGTGGGCTGGGCTGTGGAACGGGTGGCGGGCATGGCCCTTTGTGACACAGGCGCCTGGTGTCAGGGCCCTGCGTGACGCGGGACGTTGTGGAACCTTTGTGACACGGCAGAGGCACGCCCTGCCAGAGGGGGATCCAGGGGGTGCAGAGGCCTGGGGTGCTCAGTCCCGCCAGAGCCGCCGTGGCAGAATCAAGCAGCTCTCGGGATCTCCCTGCGCTGGACGACGTCCGAGGCAGAGGAGGAGAAGGTGACGCCCAGCTCCCAGGCACCCAGCCCCTTGCCCAGCTGCCTGGCAGACCGGGCCCTCAGCGGGCAATGGGTGGCTCACTCCTGTCCGTGTTGAAGAATAAGCAGGAGGAAGGGCCCTTTGTCAAGATGGACAAAGGATGCGAGGTGCATCAAGAGCTTTCCCAGCGGGAAGCTGTTAGTGGCCAAGAGCTTTGCCTGCACAAGGAAGCAATGGCAGAGGATGAGAAATACCAAGAGTTTTCCCGGTGGGAAGGAGACTCAGACCTATATATGAACCCTGAGGATCTCCAGGCTTTGCTGGAGTTGCATGCATCTCTCCAGCAGCCTGAGGGACAGAGGGACCTGGAGCAAAGCATGGCTGCAAAAGAAGAAGCAGCAGCTCTAGGAGAAAGGGAATTGGTTCCCACCTCTTCCTCTGTTTCCAGCTCAAGCTGCCCCACCAGCCCCTTACCCAGCCCAGTGTTTGCCCCAGCTCTCATTGAACAGCTGGAGGAGGAGGCAGAGAGGGGTTCGGTCTGGGCAGAGGAAGCGACTGAGGAGGGAGGATTGGCTGGGGAGCCTAAAGTTTCCGAGAGTGAAGATGAGGAAATCACCGAGCTGCTCCAAGGGGATGCCGGCCGCTCCGAGGACGTGTTCCAAGGGGAAGCCCGCAATGAGCAAGAGCCATCCCAAGTAGAAGGCAGTAGCAGCCAGGAGCTCTCCAGCTGGGACGAGTGCAAGGAGCAAGATCTGTCCCTAGGAGAAGCCTGGAGCTGCCAAGAGCTTTCTGACTGGGAGGAAGGCTTGGAGCAAGGGCTTTCCCAGGGAGAAGTGGTCAGGTCTCCAGCACTGACTGATGGGGAAGAAGAAGTCGGTAGTTCCCAAAAAGTGCCCGACTGGGAAGACTCCGTTGGCCAGGGGGTGCCCAAAGGGAACGGAAACCGACCATCCGTGCAGTCAAGCTGGGAAGACGACAGCGACAACGACCTCGAGCTGAACAACTGGGAAAGTGTGACCGCCCACAGCCTCGGGGTCAAGGCCCTGCGGTGCGAGGAGGACGAGTGGGATGAGGTGAGCGTCCTCGAGCTGTTTGAAGAAGAAGCCAGAGGACGAACCCTGGGAGGTTTTGAAGGAGACGGCCTCCCTCCGCCCATCCCTCGGGAGGCTTGGGTTGAGCAGCAGCCATTGGAGCCGTGTGCCTCGCCTCCCCCCGTGGAAGCCCAGGCCCTCAGGCAGCAGCTGGGCCAGAAACGTCCCTCCCGCCTCAGGCGGGCGCTGCGCAGCCTCTTCCGCTGCCCCTGCCTGGTCCCGCAGCCCCGGGATTGTTCGTGCCCGCTGCTGGCACCAGCGCAGCCCCGCAGCCTGCCCGGCGGCTTGGGGGAGCCACCAGAGCTGCCGCAGCCTCACCACGTCCCTGCAGCCTCAGCCATCCCCGGCTGCTTGGAGCGGCTCAGGAGCGTCTCCCCACGCCAAATTTACCCACCGGGCCAGCTGTGGAAAAAGTAGAATAGGAAGAATAAGTAGAAGAAGAAGCAGAAGAAGATTTAGAAGAATAGGAAGAACAAGTAGAGTAAGAATAAGTAGAATAGGAAGACTAAGTAGAATTAGAAGAATTGGAAGAATTAGAAGAATGAGAAGTAGAAATTGTAGTAGTAGTAAATATTAATAAGCCTAGGAATAATAAGAATAAGAAGAATAGGAAGAATAAGTAGAGTAGGAAGACTAAGTAGAATTAGAAGAAGAATTAGAAGAAGAAATTGATGTAGTAGCAAATAAGAATAAATCTAGGAATAAGAAGAATAGGAAGAGCAAGGAAGAGTAAGAAGACTAAGAAGAAGAGGAAGAAGAAGAAGAAGAAGAAGAAGAAGAAGAAGAAATTGCAGTAGTAGTAGTAAATAATAATACGTCTGGGAATAAGAATAACAAGAAGACAAAGAAGATGTCTTTGTTCCCCACCTGTCCCGTTGTAGTACTAGTCATGAACAAATAAAACATTGATAACAATAATAACATTAATAGTAATATAAAGTTAAAATATACAAATTGACTGGATTAGAGGGACATCTCACCTCACTGTAAATGTCCCACCTGTAAATCGGCCTCATCTGGGCCTCCTGCAGTGCCAGGAATTGCATTTGTGCTGAGGGAGATGAAATTCAGGTTGTGGTGGTGCTGATGCAGCTTGGTAACATCTCCTGCTGGGGCAGAGGCAGAGCAGGCTCTGGTTTAGGAATATCCCAGGAGTGTTTGCAGAATGTGAGTGTGCCAGAGTCAGAGGCAGGGAATCATCAGAGTCATGGGATGGCTTGGCTTGGGAGGGACATTAAAGCTCATCCCATTCCACTCCCTGCCATAGTCAGGGACACCTTCCACTGTCCCAGGCTGCTCCAAGGCCTGTCCAACCTGGCCTTGGGCACTGCCAGGGATCCAGGGGCAGCCACAGCTGCTCTGGACGCCCTGTGCCAGGGCCTGCCCACCCTCCCAGAGAACAATTCCTTCCCAAGATCCCATCCATCCCTGCCCTCTGGCTGTGGGAAGCTGTAGTGGTGCATCTTTTAGGTTTAGCTGTTATATTCACATTATATTGTTAATGTTGTGTAAATGGACTGTTCCTCGTTCCCCCCTGTTCACCCTCTATTTGCTGTAACCCCACTTGTTTACCCAGTTACAGTGATGTGCCAAACATTTGTTTCCCTACCCTCCAGTCCTGTCACTCTCAGGGAGGCCTCTCCCCAGTTCCAGAAGGTTCTGGGGAGATCAGCCCCTGATTGGGCCAGGCTGGAGGGAAATCCCTCCCTTCTATTATGGTTTGTTCCCAAAACTGTCCCTCTTCCCCTTGCCCACACCTCTGTGATCGGTTATTGGTTACTTGCTTGGTTCACCCCTCAACTCCTCCCCCACATAAAAGTTCTCCCCCACATAAAATCGCTCTGCTGGGGCAGTCTCTGGAGGGTGCAGACCGTGCAATAAAGGCTCTTGTGACACCCCACCGGAGTCCTCCTTTCTCCTTTCGCTGTGGCCGCCTTCACCCCCGCCAGGCTCCTGGTAGCTCCAGCCCCACCGGGTGGAGCTCGCTGGCCCAGCCTGCTGAGCTCCTACCGAGGCGGGTGCGGTTTCCTGCCAGGGGAGCCGGGACAGGCTCAAGAGCAGCCAGAGGGCAGAGAACACCACTACAGGAAGCCATTCTCTGTGTCCTGTCCCTCCATGTCTTGTCCCCAGTCCCTCTCCAGCTCTCCTGGAGCCCCTTTAGGTCCTGGCAGGGGCTCTGAGCTCTCCCTGGAGCCTTCTCCTCTCCAAGTGAGCACCCCCAGCTCTCCCAGCCTGGCTCCAGAGCAGAGGGGCTCCAGCCCTGGGAGCATCTTTGTTATCTCCTTTGGAATCTGCCCAGCAGCTCCAGGTCCTTTTTATGTTTGGGACTCGCCCCAAAACTCCTCCTCCTCTGACTCTCTCCTTCCCAGTTACCCTCTGCCCCTTTCCTGGGCTTGGCAGGGCTGAGCAGCGTCCATTCCATTCATCTGGGAATTCCTGCCTCCTGCATTTTGTGTACCACGACTGCCCTGTTTGGGCCTCTCTGGTTTTCCTTCTAATTTGTCTGAGCATATGCTCAGGAGTGATTTGTTTGGTGATTGTTCACAGAAAAGAGTTTTTCTTTTATCCTGCCATTCCAAATAGCCACGAGCATCTCGAGTCTCCAATTATTTTGCAGTTTGCATTCAGCAGGAAATGCCACAGCAAAATTCAAACAACTTGGATTCCTCTCCCACTGTCTCTGAGTGTCCAGACTTTGCAAACAGCTGCAGGATTTTGGAATGCCATGGAGAAATCTCCTCTTCCACTAAGTAAAGGAGCAACTCAAAACCATGGACCAAAACCAGGTTTTAGGTTGAAAGGCTGAAAAAGCAACCCCAGTATTTTCCAATCTGATTTTTAAGGACCAAGCTCCTGCTGAAGGTTTGGGATCAACAATACTGAGAGCACCTTCCATGGGTTTGCATGGAATTAGTTAACACGGATTTATAGAAAGGGACTTGTAAGCAGTTCTCTTTGAAACCTTTAACTTGCAAAAATTAAAGGAAAAACTAAGGTACCAGGAGGGAATAAAACTGGCATCATCAGAGCCTTTCTAGTGGAGCAACACAGCTTGAACTGGACTAATGAGCGTGAGAGTTTAAAAAAAAGATTCTATATGTCTCTATCTCTCTATCTATCTCTCTGTATCTCTGTATCTCACATTTGTACCTTTGAAGCACTGGCAGTTGGACATCTTGGGTTTGGCTGGGCTGCAAACACATATGATATAGGATGTCCACTATTTCTTCTGAAATTTCTGCATTTTACTACTTCCAGCATTGTTGCAAGGGTCTCCTCTCCCCCTGTGACACTGCCCAGTGCCCAAAAGTGACATTAAGTAGGTGCAAAGTTTATCCTGGGGGTATCTGTGACCTCGGTGATGGCAGAGGGGTCTCTTCCTCATCGTAATGCTGAGTCAGCATTATTTAGGAGGCTGAATAAGGAGTTGGAGAAATGGGATCCTCCTTTTGGGGTGGAAAGATCTTTACCTGCAGAAAAAATAAATCAGAAAATTAACTAACTAGCTGAAATTGTTATATCCAAGCTGGATAATTTACCTACTTGCAGGCAGTGTCCTTGCAGGGTGTGAACCTAAGAGAGCACACGATTCCCAGCTTCATCCCTCTCCTGCCTAAATGCTCCAAGGGAGTTTTTGGGTGATTTACGGCTGACTTAGGAGATCAATCTCTCCTGGCAGATGGCAGGGAACTCATTTGGGGGTTTTGAAGCAAACACAGTTAAATCTTCTTTTCCCGGCTGAGCTGCTTGTCTTGGAATGACAGGAGGGCGGACGGCTGGGAGCTCTTCCCTGCTGCTGCTGGAGGCTCAGGAATGCTCCTGCTCTGCTCCTGGCTCTCCAAACTGGACCTGGCTTTGCTGGGGGGAGCAGGTGTTGTAGGGATCTGGCATGGAAAGGGCTGCAGGCTCATCACCACCAAGGCATTGCCGCTGTTTTTAGGGAAACCCCCAAAATGCAAGGGTTTCTCTGGGCATGGGCAGTAGAGCTGAGAGGGAACCTGCTCGTGGGGGTCTGGTCCCAACGGCTGAGCTGTCACTTCTCAGTCTCTGCTGGACAGCTTTCCATCCCATTTCTTTTTGATGGCTTGGACTGAAGTTAGCTGCTATTGTCATGGAAACAAGCCTGGATGCAGGGCCAGGTGGCAGCAGGCAGCACAGAGCCATCTGACCCTTGCCTGCATCTGAATTCCCCGTTTTCCCTGACATCCTCACTCCAAACCCTGTCTCCAGTTCTGCTGCCAGACTCACAAACTGGCTCCCAAGGATGGATGCTCAGCAGGAACTGAAAGCAGAGGGTTACTCTCTACCTTGGCAGGAGATTCCAGCTTTCTGTTGGGCTTTGTGTTGGCTGAATTCATAGCAGGGTGATTCCCCCACTCCAAATTCCCTCTATCCCAGGCCTGAGAGGAATTTCTGAGTAGGTGGAAGTTGTCGGAAAAAACATCCCATGTCAAAAAGAGGGAAGTATCCATATCAAAGTGTACCTGAGGCAGAATTCTCTGCTTTCTTTGACTGATGTTACAGGAGGAAAATTGACGTGAAACACCTGGAGTTTATTGAAGTGATGAGAATTGACAATTTTACCTTTTTATTCCTTTGGTTTTGATGCCATTGCTCAGGTTTGGGGTTTGGTTATTGAAGCTGTGCTGCGATAAAAAGCAGGATTTGTGGACAGCTGTTCCTGGCTCAGTCAGACCTCACAGGAGTCACAAAGCTGCTCCTTGCCTCAGTTTCCCCTTCCACACGAGTCCTCCTTAGGATTAACACAGCCTAAGCCATGCAGGATCTCACTGGGGCACAGCCCAAGAGGCAGGGAACAACATGGAGGCTGGAAACGTTCAGAAACAACTTTTTGTCAGTGTCCAAATTCCCCGTGCTGATTTTGGGGGGTCGTGTGTCCCCCCAGCCCCGCTGTCACTCTGTCCCTGCCTGGCTGCTCCCAGTGTTCCCAATAAAGCTTCCCAGTTAGAACCAGTCCCGTTTATGGGGCGCTGTGGGGAGGGATGTGAGGGCACCCTGTGGAGGGGATTGTGACTGGGGGCGAGAGCAGAATGGGCCCCTGGATGGATTGGAAATGGGAACCCCTGTGTGACCCCCTGTGTCACCCCACTCTGGGGACTCCTTGGGAGGCATCTGAACCCCAACACAGCACCCAGAAAACCCCAAAAGGCACCAGGAGCCCTCTAAGCCACCAGGGAAATTTGAGGAGGGGGCGCATGGGGGGTGCCCAGGCCTGGCCAAGAGCCCAGCACTGCCCCAGCCCGACCTGCCCTGGCTCCATACCAGGGATTAGAAAGGAGGATTGGGACCGCTCCAAATCCAATCTGGGAGTCCCAGCCCCCTCCCCCACTCTTTCACGTCCCAGACCCCTCTTTATTCCCCCACTCTTCCACCCCTTCTCCACTGTCTCCCAATCCACCATGCCTTCCCACCCGTGCATGGTTTTGGGGGTTGCAGGCCCCTCCTGCTCACTCTGGAGGTCCCATCCCCCATTTAATTCAGGCACTTCCCAGCAGCTTTTTCCTGGGACGAACCCCTGAGTTTGGGGATGTTTGGGGTGCAGTTTTGGAGAGGGACAGCTCTGTCTGGATTGCCCCTCCCTGTTGTGGCCTCTCAGCTGCCCCCAACACCCTGGGGCTGCTGGGATTTCCCTCCTGGGGACAAGGACGTTCACTCCTTTCCAGGAGCCCAATGCCCACCTGGGGCTCCAGCTCAGGGGCTCCTTGAGCAGCTGCCCCAGAACCTCCGCCAGGGTCTCCCAGCGCAGCCGCAGCCGCTGGGCCTGGGGTCCCCAAAGCCCTCAGCAAGCCCCAAGGCCCTGCCAGGAACCCTCAACTCCCTCCAACCCAGCATCCCCCACAGCCCCTGCAAGTTCCCCCCACGGCACCGGCCATGGCCATGGCCCCACATGTCACTGGCCATGTCCCACTGTGAGTGCTTCTGGTTTAAGGTCACTAGAATTTGATCCTACCTTGTTAACCCCTCCTATGTAAACCCTGCCCCTACAATACCCCATATGTAACTCAACAATCCCGTCCCTGCCCTCTCTTGCCCCTCTGGCCCTTCCTGCCTCCTGGCCTCTTCGCCTTCGCCCTCTCCCCCACCCGGGGAGGGGAAAATAAATGCATCCTTGAGCCTACAAAACAGGGACTTGTCTCCTCTGCTTCCCTGCCGGTGCTGTGGCCTTCCTGGACACGATCCACGTCTATTGTCGCACCCCAATGCAACAATTGGTAGATGAATGCTGGCAAACCAGAGAAGACAACAGGACAGGCACCCCATAAGTCACCCCCTGAGGGGGACCCCCATCTTAAAAACAGGGGGGAAAAAGTTTACGGGGAGGGAAGCTCCCAGTAAGGGATCAGCTTACCGGGACCCTGCAATGGACCAACAGCTACCATCACGAGTCTCTTCTTTCTTCACAGGAGGGAGTTTTTAAGAGCTACAAGCTGCTAGCCTGCCTGCAAAAGGACCATGCTGGGGACTCTTATCAACACTCCTGACACATCTGCTGCAGCTTATGGACGGAAAGCCTTTGTGGCTACTTATGGATGATTTGCATGCAGTGTCAGTGCCCTAGATCAGTGGTCCTCCTTCCTGTGAACCTCCACGGTTTTCAGGTTCTCTGAAGCTGCCTGTATTTTCCATACCCTTTGTTCCTAGAGCAGGGCAAGGAGTGAAAACTGCCAGGATGGCTTGGAGTTGCTACTGCCTCTCCATCACCCTGTGCCTCTCTGCTACCCCATCCCCCTTTCCCTGAAGGCAGGACAAAGGTCGGAGCCCATCCAGAAGTGTCACGGGTGTGCTACCGTTCCTCCCCCCATCCTATGTCCTCCTTCGCCCCCTGTCTCTCCACAGCCCCCGTTCCCTGCCCGGGAAAGCAGTGGCCGTGCTTTATCAGGCACTCCCTCTCATGATGGCACCTCCCACGTACTGTTTGAGATCCCATCTTTCCCACTGAAGCCCTTCTTTTCCGGCTGTTTGAGATCCCATCTTTCCCACTGAAGCCCTTCTTTTCCAGCTGTTTGAGATCCCATCTTTCCCACTGAAGCCCTTCTTTTCCGGCTGTTTGAGATCCCATCTTTCCCACTGAAGCCCTTCTTTTCCAGTCGCTGCCCGCGGGGCAGAGGTGGCGCGGCGGAGCTCTTGGTCAGCTCTTGCTGTGCCGCTTTTCCTTGCTTCACAGTCATGGACATCAATGCACACAGCAACACCTGCACATCAGTACTGAGCCAAGATCAAACTCTTAAGGACTGTGCCCCTCGTGAAAGAGGAGATCAAAGAACTGCACCCCTTCTCTGAGAAGATCTACAGCCAAAGGAGTTGAACTATTAACCCATTAACTAAAAATGTATTCATTAAATTAAGTATCATAATTTCTGTTCTTTTGTAATTAAGTTTCAAATGCCTTTCTACTGTTTGTTATTTTACCTAAACAATTCTCATTCTAGTTCTGCAAACCATTAAGCCATATTCCTGAGAATCCCTTGTTATGAGTTAGTCATCTCACCTTTTAACCAATTTATAAATGGAGGAGTTGTGAATGCTTCTAGTTTAAGGTCACTAGAATTTGATCCTACCTTGTTAACCCCTCCTATGCAAACCCCGCCCCTACAATACCCCATATGTAACTCGAAAATCCTGTCCCTGCCCCCCTTGCCCCTCTGGCCCTTCCTGCCTCCTGGCCTCTTCACCTTCCCCCTATCCCCCAGCCGGGAAGGGGAAAATAAATGCATCCTTGAGCCTACAAAACAGGGACTTGTCTCCTCTGCTTCCCTGCCGGTGCTGTGGCTTCCTGGGCAGGATCTCGATGTCTATTGTTGCACCCCGATGCAACATCCCACCATGCCCTCAGCCACGGCTGTCTCCCCACCCTGTTTCCATCCCACGTCTCCATCTGTGCCCATGTCCCTCCATGTCCACATGAATGGCCACATCCCACTCCATATCCATATGTCCCCATGTCACTCTCCATGTCTATGTCCCACCATGTCCCCCCATGTCCTCACCCATATCTTCGTTCAATGTCTTTATTTTTACCTCAGTATTGGATAGTTTAAAGAGACAAAGAGAAATGAGAAGAAAACCAAAGCAAAAAGAAAAGAATTTCTGTGTCAGTGCTAGTTGAGGATCCACGTGCTTGCGTGGAAGGGAGGGAAGAACATTCTTTGAAAAGATTTCCACCCCAGTGTCTCCAAAATCTTTGTCTTTTTTCCAGTGTATTACCATTTGGCTGCAATCTTAGGCATTAGGAAATCAAAACTGTTGAATCCCTGAGGTTGGAAAAGACCTCCAAGACACTCCAGTATTCCTTGATGCCCCCAGAAGATAGGACTGAATGCAAAACATTTTCTGGGGTTGAAAGACAAATCAGCTCTCCCTAAAGAATTCCCTATGTCAGTCTGTGTCCCCATGGATGTTCCTGCCCCTGCACTCATCCAGGTGCCCACAGGGAGACAGGAAGATGTGGAGCATCCCAGCCAGGTGTCTGCCCAACAGGGATCACCAGGACCACGGATCACCAGCGCTCTGCCCAGCGGGGCTCACTGGGGATCATCCAACGCCGATCCTCCCATGGGGGATGGAGCTGGAGCAGCGCACGAAGCTCTTCCCGCTCTGGGGCACTCGCAGGGCTTCCCTCAGTGCTGCCTCCGTTGGTGTCGGGTCAAGTTAGAGCTCCTGGAGAAGCTCTTCCCACACTCAGGACACTCGTAGGGCCTCTCCCCAGTGTGGATGCGCTGGTGCCTGACGAGGTCTGAGTTGCGCTTGAAGCCCTTCCCGCAGTCGGGGCAGCGGAAGGGCCTCTCCTCTGTGTGAATCCGCTGATGTCTGAGGAGATGGGAGCTGGTGTGAAACCTCTTCCCACACTCGGGACACTCGTAGGGCCTCTCCCCAGTGTGGATGCGCTGGTGTTTTCTCAGGTGGGAGCTCAATCCAAAGCTCTTCCCACATTCCAAGCAGGTGCAGAGCCCTTCCCCAGTGTGGATCACCTGGTGCTGGATCAGGCGGGAGCTCGTTCTGAATCTCTTCCCACACTCCCCACACTCATAGGGCTTTTCACCAGTGTGGATCATCTGGTGTATCCTCAGGCTGGAGCTCTCGCTGAAGCTCATCCCACACTCCCCACACTTGTAGGGCTTTTCCCCAGTGTGGATCCTCTGGTGCCGGATCAGGCTGGAGCTCCACCTGAAACCCTTCCCACATTCCAAGCACTTGTGGGGCTTCTCCCCTCCATCAGGCTTCTCCACCAGCTCTGAGCTCCGCCTGGATCTCCGGCCGCCCTCCTGGCACTGGGGGGGTCTTTCCTCCTCGCAGCTCCCTGGGCTGGGTTGGCAGCCCCTCCTCGTGTGGGATCTCTGGGGCTTTTCCTCCTCCTCCATCTGGACACTCTGTGGGAATGAAAAATCCTGGTTTGGGGAAAAACCAAGAGGAGAGCGCCTTAGGCTGGGGGTTCCTACTTGCCCAAGTTCATCTCAGGAAATCATTGGTACCTTGTGTCTGTAAGAACCTCCAAAACACCAAGATTCGGCCCAAAAATCTTCCAAACATCAAGACACAGACAAAAAACTCCCCAAACATCCAGACTCAGGCAAAACCTCTTCTAAAATATCAAGATTCAACCCCTTGAAAAAACCCAAACCATTAACGTTTAGACCAATAGAGCTCAGAAACACCAAGATTCACCCCTGTGAAAATCGTTGATCCCCTCTGTAGTGGTTTCATGTTCACCTCTGTTTCTACTGGCTGAATTTAGTGTAGTGGTCTAAATGTTTTTCCTCCTTTGAGATACGATTAAGGAGAAAAAGGTCCAACTTAAGGTAAACAGATGGATTTTATAAACACACACAGTAAAGGAAGAGGAAAAAAAAAAAAGAAAATAAAAGAAAATCCCAAAACCTTTCTCCTTTCCCCCACAAACTATTCACTTTACCACAGGCAACACAGAAAGACAACTTGTGATTTTCAGTCAGTTTCACCATTTGAAAATAGTCTTTCATCAATTCTTTAGGTGAAGGAGTCTCTCAAAGAGTCATGGATCCCACTGACAACCTAGAACAGTCCTCTTGTGGTTTTAACTGTTATGAAAACCATGCCCAGGGAAACCTTCTTCTGTGACCCCTCCCATCAGCAGTTTCTTAAGCTGCTTCTGAGTCATGGGAACTCAGGCACATTGGGGTGTTACCGTTTAAAGATTCCAACTCCTGAGGCAAAGGATTCTTCTCAGGGAACAGAGCTGACTATTCACTTCTTGACTGGTGCAGAAGGCTTCTCATCTCTCTCCGTTCAAACATCTCGTGATATCACAGGATCACCTCATAAGTACTTAAGTATATCAGCTCAGTCCTCATCCAGTATAACCGGCGCCAATCCTACTAAACATCACCGCAGGTCTCTTTTG
>JAJEOU010001694.1:0-24873 GCA_021534815.1 Acrocephalus arundinaceus
AGAGAGATTCCCAAAATCCCCAAAAACTCCTGCCCAAAGCCCTCAAAAAAACCCCCAAAAATCCTGAAAAAATTCAAAAAATTCAGAAAAAAGTCCCCCCTAAAAATTCCCCAAAACCCCTCAAAATATTCCTGAAATCCCCCTCAAAAATGCCCAAAACACCCCAAATATTCCCAGAAAAAAATCCCCAAAATACCAAAAAAAATTCCTAATAAATTCCTGAAAAAATCCCAAAAATTCCTGAAAGAACTCAAAAAATTCCTCAAAAAATTCCTGAAATAAACCCAAAAATTCCCCCAAAAATTTCCCCAAAAGCTCCTGATAAAGCCCCCCCAAACCACAAAATTTCCACAAAAACAATCCCATAAACTCCCCCAAAAATCTCTAAAAATTCCCCCCAAAATTCCTGAAAAAGCAAAAAAAATTCCCAAAAAATGCCAAAAAATATCCCGAAAAAATTCTCAAAAAATCCCTGAAAAGTTCCCAAAAAAGTCCTGAAAAAATTCCCAAAAAAGTCCTAAAAAAATTCCCCAAAAATCCGGAAAAAATCTCCCCAAAACCCCCCTTAAAAATCCCCCAAAGTCCCCCCCCAAATAAAATCCCTAAAAAATCACCCAAATCCCTTAAAAAATCACTCCCATAAAAAATCCTACAAATTCCCCAAAAATCCCCCAAAATTCCCAAATTCCCCAGAATTCCGGAATTCCCATACCTCCATGTTTGTGAGGTGTTTGCGGCGGGCGCTGGCGGCTCTGAGGTGCCTCAGGAGGGTCCCCAGGAGCTCCCTTGGGTGCCCGGGGCAGGAGCTCCCGGCTGAGCCGCCCTAGGGGCGCCCAGGGCGGCACAAAATGGCGGCGCAGGCGCCACTGCCGGGAGCCTTCGGGGCATTCCCGGAATTCCAGAGTGCAGGGATGGAGCACGGAGCCCTCCAGGGAGCCCTCACAGGCAGCGTGCAGGGAGAAGGAGACGCACGGAGGGGACACGTGAGCGGTGCCACCTGTGGGGAAAAATTTGGGGAATTTTATCCCAAAATTCTGGGGGTTTTCCAGATTTTTGGGAATTTCAAGGGCACGGAGCCCTCCCAGGGCACGGAGCCCTCCCAGACATTGGAGCCCTCACAGCCATGGAGTCTTCCCAGGGCATGGAGCCGTCACAGCCATGGACCTTCACAGTCCATGGAGCCCTCACAGCCATGGAGCCCTCACAGACATTGGAGCCCTCACAGACATTGGAGCCCTCACAGACACTGGAGCCCATCACAGACTTGGGCGCCTAAGCCATGGACCCCTCACAGCATGGGAGCCTCACAGCCATGGAGCCTCCCAGACATTGGAGCCTCCAGGACATTGGACCCCTCACAGCCATGGGAGCCCTCACAGTTGGAGCCCTCGCATTGAGCTCTGACAGCCATTGGAGCCCTAACAGCCATTGGAGCCTTCACAGCCATTGGATGCCCTCACAGCCCCATGGGAGCCTCCCAGACATTGGAGGCCCTCACACCCCATGGGGCCCCTCACAGCCCATGGAGCCCTCAACAAGGGCATAGGGCTCACAGGCATGGAGCCCTCCAGACACTGAGCCCTCCCAGACATTGGCCTCCCAACATTGGAGCCCTCCCAGGGCTGGAGCCCTCAGAGCCCATGGAGCCCTCGAGCCATGGAGCCTCACAGCCATGGAGCCTCAAAGCCATGGAAGCCCTCAGAGCCCTGGAGCCCGCACAGATCCCATTGAGCCCTCACAGCCATTGGATCCCTCACGCCATGGAGCCCTCAACAGACATTGGCATCACGCTGGAGTCCTACACAGCAGGAGCACCTCCACAGGGCTGGAGCCTCAAAAACACTGGAAGCCCTCACAGAATTGGAGCCCTCACAGCCATGGAGCCCTCACAGCCACGGATGCCCGTCGCCAGGCCACGGAGCCCTACCACCCATGGAGCCCTCCCAGGGCAATGGAGCCCATCAAGAGCCCATGAGCCCTCCACAGCCATGGAGCCCTCACAAGACATTGGAGCCCTCACACCCAAGAGCCCTCCCCGCTGGGCCATCACAGCCCATGGAGCCCCCAGCCCATGGGCCCTCCATGCCATGGAGCCCTCCCAGCCATGGAGCCCTCCCAAGCCCATGGAGTCCTCCCAGCCATTGGAGCCCTCACAGCCATGGAGCCCTCACAGACACTGGAGCCCTCACAGACACCTGGAAGCCCTCACAACCATGGAGCCCTCACAGCCATGGAGCCTCCGACTGGAAGCCCTCACAGCCCATGGAGCCCTCACAGCCCATGGGAGCCCTCCCAGCCCATGGGGCCATCCAGCCCATGGAGCCCTCCCCAGCCATGGAGCCCTCCCAGCCCATGGAGCCCTCCCAGCCATGGAGCCCTCACAGCCATGGAGCCTCACAGACACTGGAGGCCATCACAGCCATGGAGCCCCACAGCCATGGAGCCCTCCCACTTGGAGCCCCCCCCTGGGCCCTCACAGCCATGGAGCCCTCACAGACAACTGAGCCCTCCCAGCCATTGGAGCCCTCAAGACACTGAGAGCCCCTCCAGCCCATGGAGCCCTCAACAGCCATGGAGCCCTCCCACCATGGAGCCACCAGCATGGAAACCCTCACAGCCCATGGAGCCCTCACAGCCCATGGAGCCCTCACAGCCCATGGAGCCCTCCCAGCCCATGGAGCCCTCCCAGCCATGGAGCCCTCCCAGCCCATGGAGCCCTCCCAGCCATGGAGCCCTCACAGCCATGGAACCCTCCCAGCCCATGGGGCCTCCCGCGGCAGGGCAAGGAGACTGGAGAGGACGTGAGCAGTAGGCTGGGGAAAATTTTTGGGAAATTTTATCCCCGATCCAAATTCCCAGAGTTTTCCAGATTTTGAGAGATTTTGGGGAAATTCTGAGGGATTTTTGGGAGATTTTTGTAGATTCCAAGGGATTTTGATGGGCATACCAAGGGATTTTGGGGAGAATTCTAGGGATTTTTATTTTGATTCTTGGGGATTCTGAGGGATTCTTGGGAATTCTGAGGGATTTTTGGGAATCCTGAGGGATTTTTCCCTGTTTTTGGGAATCCCGAGGGATTTTTTGGAATTTGAGGGATTTTTTTTTGGTTTTTGGGAATTCCGAGGGATTTTTTGGGAACTCTGAGGGATTTTTGGGGGGGTCCTTGGGAATTTTGGAAATTCCAAGGGATTTTTGGGAATTCGGAGGGATTTTTTTGGGATTTTGGGAATTTCAAAGAGATTTTTGGGTATTTTCCAAGGCATTTTTGGGAATTCTGAGGGATTTTGGGGGAATTTTCCAAGGGGGTTTTGCGAATTCCAAGGAATTTTTTTTTGATTTTTGGGATTTCTGAGGGATTTTTTTGGAAACGCTGAGTTTTTTTGGGAAGCTGGTTTGAGGATTGAGGATTCATTTTGGGATTTTTGGAATTCCGAGAATTTTTTGGGAATTTTGAGGATTCCTTGAGTCAATTTTTTTTGAGGAATCTGAAGGGATTGGGGTTTTGGGAATTCCAGGATGGATTTTGGGAATTCGAGGAGGGATTTTCCAAGAGGTTTTTGGGAATTCTGAGGGATTTATTTTTGGATTTTTGGGAACTTGGAAGGATTTTTTTTGAATTCTGAAGGATTTTTTTTGGGAATTCCGAGGGATTTTTCCTGGTTTTTTGGGACTCCTGAGGGATTTTTTTGGAATTCTGAAGGAATTTGGGGGAAATTCCAAAGGATTGTTGGGAATTCCGAGGGATTTTGGGAATCTCTCACCGCTGAGCTGGAAGAGCCGCAGTCGCTCACGCAAATTCCGGATTTTCCACTCCAGCGCCTCCCGCGGCTCCGGCGCCGCCGCCGCCCCCTGGAGCTGCGAAATCCAGGAAAAATAAAAAATCTGGGATGGGAATTCCCAGATTTTCTAAAAAATCCTTGGGAATCATTTGGGGCGGTTGGGATTTGGGGAGTTTGGGAGGAAATTTGGGAATTTTGAGGAGAAATTTGGGGATTTTGAGAAGAATTCCTGGAATTTTGGGGGAATTTTTTGGAGAATTCTGGGGAGAAATTTTGGAAATTTGGGGCAAAATTTTAGGGAAATTTTGGGAGAAATTTTGGGAAGAAATTTTGGAAATTTGGGGCAAAATTTTAGGGAGAAATTTTGGGAAGAAATTTTGGAATTTTAAGAATTTTGGGAGATTTTGGGGGAAAATTTTGGAGAATTTTGGGAGGAAATTTTGGGAGTTTTGAGAAGAATTTCCAGAATTTGGGGGGAAAATTTGGGAATTTTGGGAGATATTTTTGGGAAGAAATTTGGGAATTTTGAGAAGAATTTCTGGAATTTGGGGAGGAAATTTGGGGGAAATTTTGGGGAGGAAATTTGGGGAATTCGTGAAGAATTTCCAGAATTTGGGGCAAAAAGTTTGGAGAAATTTGGGGAGAAATTTTGGGAAATTTTGGGAAGAAATTTTGGGAATTTTGGGGAAAATTTGGGGATTTTGGGGGGGAAATTTTGGGAGGAATTTGGGGGAAATTTGGGGAAAATTTGGGAATTTGGGGGGGAAATTGGGGGAATTTGTGGAAGAATTTCCAGAATTTTGGGGGGGAAATTTGGAGAATTTTGGGAGGAATTTTGGCAGAAATTTTGGGATTTGGGGGAAAAATTGGGGAATTTTGGAGAAAAATTTGGGGATTTTGAGAAGAAATTTGGAAATTTTGGGGAAAAAATTGAGGAAAATTTCAGGAAGAATTTCTGGAATTTTGGGAGGAAATTTTGGGAAGAATTCCTGGAATTTTGGGGGGAAATTTGGAAATTTTTGGGAAGAAATTTTGGGAATTTTTTGGAAGAAATTTGGGACATTGGGAGAAAATTTAGGAAATTTGGGAAGAATTTTCAGAATTTTGGGGGGAAATTTTGAGATGAATTTTGGGGAAAATTTGGGAGAAATTTTGGGAATTTTTGGGATGAAATTTTGGGAATTTTTGGGATGAAATTCTGGGAATTTTTCGGAAGAAACTTGGGAATTTTGAGAAGAAATTTGGGGATTTTGGGGAAAAATTTTGGAAAATTTGGGGGGAATTTTGGGGAAGAAATTCAGAAATTTTGGGAAGAAATCTCTCAAAAATTTGGGAATTTGGGGAAGAATTTCTGGAATTTCAAGGGAAAATTTAGGAATTTTGAGAAGAATTTCCAGGATTTTGGGGGAGAAATTTGGAGAATTTTGGGAGAAATTCTGGGGAAGAAATTTGGGAATTTTGGGAAGAATTTCCAGAATTTGGGGGGGAAAATTTGGGAAAAATTTTGGGGGGAAATTTGGGAATTTTTGGGGGAAAAATTTGGGGAATTTTGGGGGAAATTTTGGGAAGAAATTTGGGAATTTTGAGATGAATTTCTGGAATTTGGGGGGGAATTTTGGGAGGAATTTTTGGGGGAATTTTGGGAGGAATTTTGGGGGGAAATTTGGGCATTTGGGGGAAAAATTTGGAGAATTTAGGGAGGAAATTTGGAGGAAATTTGGAGAAATTTTTGGGAATTTCAGGAAAAAATTGGGGATTTTGAGAAGAATTTCTGGAATTTTGGGGAAAAATTTGGAGAATTTTTTGGGAAGAATTCCTGGAATTGGGGGAGAAATTTTGCAAAGAAATTTGGGAATGTTGGGAGATAATTTTGGGGAGAATTCCAGGAATTTTTGGAATTTCTGGGGGAAAATTGGGGATTTTGGGAAGAAATTTGGGAATTTTGAGATGAATTTCTGGAATTTGGGGGGGGAAAAGTTGGAGAATTTTGGGGAGAAATTTTGGGAATTTTTGAGAGGGAATTTTGGGAAGAAATTTGGGAACTTTGGGGGAAATTTGGGAGAATTTTGAGATGAATTTTGGGGGAAATTTTGGGATTTTGGGGAATTTTGAGAAGAAATTTGGGGAGAAATTTGGGAATTTTGAGAAGAATTTCCAGAATTTGGGGGGAAAATTTTGGGGGGAATTTTGGGAAAAATTTTGGGAATTTTTGTGAAGAAATTTTGGGAATTTTGGGAATTTTTTGGAAGAAATTTGGGAATTTTGAGAAGAGTTTCCAGAATTTGGGGGAAAATTTGGAGAATTTTGGGAGAAATTTGAGGGGAAATATGGGGGGAAAAATTTGGGAATTTTGGGAGGGAATTTGGGGGAAATTTGGGAATTTTTGGGAAGAAATTTGGGGGGAAAATTTGGAGAATTTTGGGGGAAATTTTGGGGAAGAATTTCCAGAATTTTGGGGGGGAATTTTGGGAAAAATTCAGAGAATTTTGGGAAAAATTTTGGGAATTCAAGATGAAATTTTGGGAAGAAATTTGGGGGAAAAATTTGGAGAATTCTGGGGGAAATTTTGGGGAAGAATTTCCAGAATTTTGGGAAATTTGGGAAGAATTTCCAGAATTTTGGGGGAAATTTTGGGAAATTTGGGAAGAATTTCCAGAATTTTGGGAAAAATTCGGAGAATTTTGGGAAAAATTTTGGGAATTCAAGATGAAATTTTGGGAAGAAATTTGGGGGGGAAATTTGGAGAATTTTTGGGGAAATTTTGGGGAAGAATTTCCAGAATTTTGGGAAATTTGGGAAGAATTTCCAGAATTTTGGGGGGAAATTTTGGGAAATTTGGGAAGAATTTCCAGAATTTTGGGAGGAAATTTTGGGAAAAATTTGGAGAATTTTGGGAAAAATTTGGGGAAGAAATTTGGGAATTTGAGATGAAATTTTGGGAAGAAATTTGGGGGGGAAAATTTGGAGAATTCTGGGGGAAATTTTGGGGAAGAACTTCCAGAATTTGGGAGGAAATTTTGGGAAAAATTCAGAGAATTTTGGGAAAAATTTTGGGAATTCGAGATGAAATTTTGGGAAGAAATTTGGGGGGAAAATTTGGAGAATTCTGGGGGAAATTTGGGAAGAATTTCCAGAATTTTGGGGGAAATTTGGGAAGAATTTCCAGAATTTTGGGGGGAAATTTTGGGAAATTTGGGAAGAATTTCCAGAATTTTGGGGGGAAATTTTGGGAAAAATTCGGAGAATTTGGGGGAAAATTTTGGGAAGAAATTTGCGAATTTGAGATGAAATTTTGGGAAGAAATTTGGGGGGAAAATTTGGAGAATTCTGGGGGAAATTTTGGGAAGAATTTCCAGAATTTGGGAGGAAATTTTGGGAAAAATTTGGAGAATTTTGGGAAAAATTTGGGGAATTTGAGATGAATTTTTGGGAAGAAATTTGGGGGGAAAATTTGGAGAATTCTGGGGGAAATTTTGGGGAAGAATTTCTGGAATTTGGGGGGAAATTTTGGGAAATTTGGGAAGAATTTCCAGAATTTTGGGGGAAATTTTGGGAAATTTGGGAAGAATTTCCAGAATTTTGGGGGAAATTTGGGAAGAATTTCCAGAATTTTGGGGGAAATTTTGGGAAATTTGGGAAGAATTTCCAGAATTTTGGGAGGAAATTTTGGGAAAAATTCAGAGAATTTGGGGGAAAATTTTGGGGAAGAAATTTGGGAATTCGAGATGAAATTTCGGGAAGAAATTTGGGAATTTTTTTGGAATTTTGGGAATTCTGGGCCCATCTCTGACCAGTTTCTCCCGGAGCTGCTCCCGGCGCTGCCGCAGCTCCCGGATCCGGGACTCCAGGAATTCCCGGCGCTCCCGGAGCCGCTCCCGGCGCTCCCGACCGACGGCGCCGCGGTGCCAGCGCTGCTCCAGCTGCAGCAGCTGGGACAGAACCCCTGGGGAACACGGGGAAATTGGGAATTCTGGGGAAAAATTGGGAATTTGGGGAAAAATTGGGGATTTTGGGAGGAAATCTGGGAAAAAATGGGGAATTTTGGATGAAATTTGGGGATTTTGAGAGGAAATTTGGGGATTTTGGGAGGAAATCTGGGAAAAAACGGGGAATTCTGGGAAGAAATTGGGAATATTGGGGAAAAATTGGGGATTTTGGGAGGAAATCTGGGAAAAAATGGGGAATTCTGGGAAGAAATTGGGAATTTTGGGGAAAAATTGGGGATTTTGGGAGGAAATCTGAGAAAAAAACGGGGAATTTTGGATGAAATTTGGGGATTTTGAGAGGAAATTTGGGGATTTTGGGAGGAAATCTGGGAAAAAATGGGGAATTTTGAACGAAATTTGGGGGTTTGGGAAGGAATTTGGGGGGTTTGGGAAAGAAATTGGGAATTTTGAGAGGAAATTTGGGAATTTTGGAAAAAAATTGGGGATTTTGGGAGGAAATCTGGGAAAAAATGGGGAATTTTGGATGAAATTTTGGGATTTTGGGAAAAAATGGGGGATTTTGGATGAAATTTGGGGATTTTGTGAAGTAATTTGGGAATTTTGGGAGGAAATCTGGGAAAAAATGGAGAATTTTGAACGAAATTTGGGGGTTTGGGAAGGAATTTGGGGGTTTGGGAAAGAAATTGGGAATTTTGAGAGGAAATTTGGGAATTTTGGAAAAAAATTGGGGATTTTGGGAGGAAATCTGGGAAAAAATGGGGAATTTTGGATGAAATTTGGGGATTTTGGGAAAAAAATGGGGAATTTTGAACGAAATTTGGGGGTTTGGGAAGGAATTTGGGGGGTTTGGGAAAGAAATTGGGAATTTTGAGAGGAAATTTGGGAATTTTGGGGAAAAATTGGGGATTTTGGGAGGAAATCTGGGAAAAAAATGGGGAATTTTGGATGAAATTTGGGGATTTTGAGAGGAAATTTGGGGATTTTGGGAGGAAATCTGGGAAAAAATGGGGAATTCTGGGAAGAAATTGGGAATTTTGGGGAAAAATTGGGGATTTTGGGAGGAAATCTGGGAAAAAATGGGGAATTCTGGGAAGAAATTGGGAATTTTGGGGAAAAATTGGGGATTTTGGGAGGAAATCTGGGAAAAAATGGGGAATTCTGGGAAGAAATTGGGAATTTTGGGGAAAAATTGGGGATTTTGGGAGGAAATCTGGGAAAAAATGGGGAATTTTGGATGAAATTTTGGGATTTGGGGAAGAATTTGGGAATTTTGGGAGGAAATCTGGGAAAAAAATGGGGAATTTTGGATGAAATTTGGGGATTTTGAGAGGAAATTTGGGAATTTTGGGAGGAAATCTGGGAAAAAATGGGGAATTTTGGAGGAAATTTGGGGATTTTGGGAAAAAAATGGGGAATTTTGAATGAAATTTGGGGGTTTGGGAAGGAATTTGGGGGTTTGGGAAAGAAATTGGGAATTTTGAGAGGAAATTTGGGAATTTTGGAAAAAAATTGGGGATTTTGGGAGGAAATCTGGGAAAAAAATGGGGAATTTTGGATGAAATTTGGGGATTTTGAGAGGAAATTTGGGAATTTTGGGAGGAAATCTGGGAAAAAAATGGGGAATTTTGGATGAAATTTGGGGGTTTGGGAAAAAAATGGGGGATTTTGAATGAAATTTGGGGGTTTGGGAAGGAATTTGGGGGTTTGGGAGGGAATTTGGGAATTTTGAGAGGAAATTTGGGAATTTTGGAAAAAAATTGGGGATTTTGTGAAGTAATTTGCGAATTTTGGGAGGAAATCTGGGAAAAAAATGGGGAATTCTGGGAAGAAATTGGGAATTTTGGGGAAAAATTGGGGATTTTGGGAGGAAATCTGGGAAAAAAATGGGGAATTTTGGATGAAATTTTGGGATTTGGGGAAAAATTGGGGATTTTGGGAGGAAATCTGGGAAAAAATGGGGAATTTTGGATGAAATTTTGGGATTTGGGGAAAAATTGGGGATTTTGGGAGGAAATCTGGGAAAAAATGGGGAATTCTGGGAAGAAATTGGGAATTTTGGGGAAAAATTGGGGATTTTGGGAGGAAATCTGGGAAAAAATGGGGAATTTTGGATGAAATTTGGGGGTTTGGGAAGGAATTTGTGGGGTTTGGGAGGGAATTTGGGGATTTTGGGAAAAAAATTGGGGATTTTGAGAGGAAATTTGGGAATTTTGGAAAAAAAACCGGGGAACTTTGAACAAAATTTGGGAATTTTGGGAGGAGTTTGGGAAATTTTGGGAGGAATTTGTGAAAAAAATTGGGGATTTTGGGAGGAAATTTGGAGATTTTGGGAAAAAATTTGGGGATTTTGGGAAAAATTTTGGAATTTTGTGAAGAAATTCAGGGATTTGGGGAGGAAACTTGGGAATTCAGGGAGTAAATCTGCCGAGTTTGGGACAGAAATTTGGGATTTGGGACAGAAATTTGGGATTTGGGACAGAAATTTTGGAATTTTGGGGAAAAATTTGGGGATTTGGGGAGGAAATTTGGGAATAAAATGGGGAATTTTGGATGAAATTTGGGGATTTTGGACAAAATTGGGAATTTTGAGAGGAAATTTGGGAATTTGGGGAAAAAATTGGGAATTTTGGGAGGAAATTTGGGGATTTGGGGGAAAAAAATTGGGAATTTTGACAGGAAATTTGGGGATTTGGGGGAAAAAAATTGGGAATTTTGACAGGAAATTTGGGGATTTTGGGGAAAAATTGGGAATTTTGGGAGGAAATTTGGGATTTTGGGAAAGAAATTGGGAATTTTGAGAGGAAATTTGGGAATTTTGAGAGGAAATTTGGGGATTTTGGGAAAAAAATTGGGAATTTTGGGAGGAAATTTGGGAATAAAATTGGGAATTTTGGATGGAATTTGGGGATTTTGGACAAAATTTGAGAATTTTGGGAAGAGTTCAGGAATTTTGGGGAAAAATTTGGGGAATTTTGGATGGAATTTGGGGATTTGTGGAGGACATTTTGGGAAGAATTTTGGGGATTTGGGGGAAGAATTTGGGAATTTTTGGGAAGAAATTTGGGAATTTTGAGAAGAGTTTGGGAATTTTGGGAACTCACCCTGTGGAAATTCCTTTTTCCCTTCCTCTTCCTGCTTTTCTTTCTCAGGATCCATCCCTGGGAATTCCCGGATAATCCCAAGGATTTGGGGCTGGAAAAAATGGGGAAAATCCCAAAAATTATCAAAAAAATTGGGAATTTTTTAATGAGGAAAACAGGGATGGGAATGGGAAAAAATCCTGTTAATTTTCAATATTTTAGGGAATTTTTTCAGGAGGAAAATGGGAATTGGAATGGAAAAAATCCCGTTAATTATCAATAAATTTGGGAATTTTTCAGGAGGAAAAGTGGATGGGAATGGAAAAAAACCCCCATAAGTTAATTAATATAATTGAAATGTTAATTATTAACATTAAAATTTAATAGTTAATAATTTAATATCGATATTGAGGTATTAATTATTAATATTTAGAGAATTTTTACAAGGAAAAGGGGATGGGAATGGAAAAAATCCCATTAAATTTCAATAAATTTGGGGATTTTTTAAATGAGGAAAAGGGGATGGAAATAGGAAAAAATCCCATTAATTTCCCATAAAATTGGGTATTTTTTATTTAGGAAAAGGGGATGGGAATGGAAAAAAATGGTAATTTTCCATAAATTTGGGGATTTTGTCAGGAGGAGAGCAGGGATGGAATGGAAAAAATCCCATTAATTTTCAATAAAATTGGGAATTTTTAAAAGAGGATAACAGGGATGAGAACGAAAACAAATCCTATTAATTTTCTGTAAGTTTGGGAATTTTTTCACCAGGAAAACGGGGCTGGGGATTTGGGAATGGGAGAGATTTGAGGGAATTAAATAACGGAAAAGGGGCGGGGCTGATACCGAATTCGGAACAGAAAGGATCCCCAGGGGTGACAGCGAAATCATGAGGGGGACAGGGATGATCTCAAAGAATTATCCCAAGGAATGATCCCAAAGAATTATCCCAAAAAATTCCCCAAATCCCCCCCGGGACCCCAAATCCTTCCCTGAGGGCTCCGCGCTCACCTCAAGTTTCCCGCCTCAGCGCCGCCGGAAGTGCGTCATCACGCCACTCTCCGTTCCGTACAACAACATGGCGGCGCGCTGCCTGCTACCATCCCCGCCGTACTCCCAGCAGCCCGCGCGGTGCCGTACAACATGGCGGCGGCAACAGCCACAGCGCTGGTGCAGTACGTGGTGCTCCGCGGGGATCTGGCGCGGCCACCCCTCTCGTGGCCGCTCGGTGCCGTGGTGGCTCAGGGCTGTCACGCCGCGCTGGCCGCCGTTCACGGGTACCGGGAGCATCCCGATACCGGCGCGTACCTGGAGCAGGGCGACGCCATGAGAACCGTGGTGCTGGAGGTAGCGGCGGCGCCGCGGGGCATGATGGGAAATCGGCGCTGAGGGGGAGGCGGCGCCATGTTGGGGGGGGTGAGGGGGAACTGGGAGGCGGCCTAAGGGAAAATTGGGATTTGATGGGAATTTGGGATTTTTTGGGAATATTTTGGAGTTGAGGGAGGTGGGAATGCTCGGCTTGGAAAAGAAAAGGGGCTGCAGAGGGTATTTTTGCCTGTGGAATACACTAAAATGAGGGGGCAGCCGGGAGGGGTCGGGCTCTGCTGGCAGGGAACGGAAATTCCAAAATAAATTTAATTTGCTATTAGAACAATTCCCTCATGGAATTCCAGCCCGGGGCAATGCTGGAATCCCAATTCCCCGAAGGGATTTCAAATCCCTGTGGATTTGGGGAGACAAAACTCAGTGGGGAATGCTCGGACTCCGTGATTCCCAAAGGCTTTTCCAACCATAAAAATTCCTAAAAATTCGGCGTTTTTCTATTTCCATCCCAACTTCCCACAACCGAGAACAGCTGGAAATCAAGGAAACAACAGCGAGATTAAAAAAAAACAACAAAAAAAACCCCCAAACCAAACCCCAAAAAACCCCCCACAAAAAACCAACCCCCCCAAAACCTCAAAAAACCCCAACCCCCCCCAAAAAAACCCAAAACCCAAAAAAGCAAAAAAAAAAAACCAAAACCCCACAAACCTCAACCCCCCAACCCAACCCCCCCCAACCACCCAAAAACCAAAAAAACACCCAAAAAAACCACCCCTAAAAACCCCCCAAAACCAAAAAAACCCTAAAACACCTCCCCCAAAAACCCCCCAAAATCCCAAAAAATCCCCCAAAATAAACCACCCAAAACAAAAAAAACCAAACCCAGAACCCCCTCCAAAAACCAAACCAAAAAAAACCCCAAAAACCCCAACAAAACAAAACAAAAACAAACAGAAAAAACCAAAACAAACAAAAAACCCACAAAAACAAAAACACCCCAAAAAAACCCCACAAACCCCAAAACCTCAAATCCCACTATGGGAACGCGATGCTCAGCTGGAACTTGGGAATTACAAAACTCCTGGCTGTAATTCCCGATTTATTTTTTAATTTTAATTTTTCCAGGCTCCGGATGAGAATTCCCTGCTGGATTTGGCGGAGCTGCTGAGGCAGAACGGGATCGAGCACCGGGTTTGGACGGAGAATCCCGAGGGAATCGCGACGTGCCTGGCACTGAGACCCTACCCCAAAAATCAGGTGCACCCACACCTCAGGAACTTCAAACTCCTCAAGTGACTCCAGCCAAGGATTTTCCCAGGTTTTTTATTTTATTCCCTTCCAAATTCCCATTTTTGGGGTCGGGAATGGTGGAATTTTGTGGTTTAAAAGCGATTTTTCCTGACAAGAAATTCTGTGGTTTTTGGTTTGTTGTCCCTGAGGGGATTTGGGATGGGTGGAAAAATCATGGCTGGGTTTTGAGGAAAGGAGGTGGAAAAAAGGTGAAGAAAGGATGGGAAAAAGAAGGAAAAAATGAGGGGGTAAAGGAGAAAAAACAGGAATTTTTTGGGAGGGGAAAAAGGTAAAGAAAGGGAGGGAAAAAGAAGGAAAAAATGAGGGAAAAATGAGGGAAATGAGGGGGTAAGGGAGGAAAAATAGGAAATTTTTTTAGGGGGGGATTTTGGATTTAATGCCCAAATTTCCATCAATATTCCCAATTTTCCCGCCCATCCCAAAGCTGGAAAATGGGATTTAGGCAGAAAAAATCACAGCTGGGTTTTGATGAAAGAAGGGGGGAAAAAGGTAAAGAAAGGGAGGGAAAAGAAGGAAAAAATGAGGGGAAAATGAGGGGGTAAAGGAGAAAAAACAGGAATTTTTTGGGAGGAAAAAAGGTAAAGAAAGGGAGGGAAAAGAAGGAAAAAATGAGGAGAATGAGGGGGAAAATGAGAAAAACCAGGAATTTTGGGGGGAAAGAAGGAAAAAATGAGGGGAAAAAAGGAGGAAAATGAGGGGTTAAAGGAGGAAAAACAGGAATTTTTTGGGAGGAAAAAAAGTAAAGAAAGGGAGGGAACAGAAGGAAAAAATGAGGAGAATGAGGGGGTAAAGGAGGAAAAAATAGGAAATTTTTTTTAGGGGGGGATTTTGGATTTAATGCCCAAATTTCCATCAATATTCCCAATTTTCCCGCCCATCCCAAAGCTGGAAAATGGGATTTAGGCAGAAAAAATCATGGCTGGGTTTTGATGAAAGGAGGGGGGAAAAAAGGTAAAGAAAGGGAGGAAAAAGAAGGAAAAATGAGGAGAATGAGGGGTTAAAGGAGGAAAAACAGGAATTTTTTGGGAGGAAAAAAGGTAAAGAAAGGGAGGAAAAAGAAGGAAAAAATGAGGAAAATGAGGGGTTAAAGGAGGAAAAACAGGAATTTTTTTGGGAGGGGAAAAAGGTGAAGAAAGGGAGGAAAAAGAATGAAAAAATGAGGAGAATGAGGGGGTAAAGGAGGAAAAAATAGGAATTTTTTTTTAGGGGGGGATTTTGGATTTAATGCCCAAATTTCCATCAATATTCCCAATTTTCCCCCCATCCCAAAGCTGGAAAATGGGATTTAGGTGGAATTTTGGGAAGGAATTCCCTGAGAATCTGAGGATCCCTGGGAGTTTATCCAAGGAAAAGCTGGAAATTCTCCCTGGGGTGAGATTTGAGAGCTTTTCCTGCCCGGAATTCCTGGGATTTCTGTGAATATTCCCAAATTTCCCGTGGATTTGGGGTCGTTTTCCTTCCCTTTCTCCCACATTTCCACCAGAATTCCCAGTTTTCCAGGAATTTCCCATTTTTTCCCATTTTTTCCCATTTTTCCCCGTTTTTCCCCAAATTCTTCCTCTTCCCACATCTCAAATTTCCCCCCAAACCAACAAAATTTTGGATGCAAACTCTGGATTTTCCCTTTTTTTTCTGTTTTTCCTCATTTTTCCCCCTAGGATTTTTAATTTTTAGGAAAAAGGGACAAAACCCCTGAAATTCCCTGAAAATTCCACCTGGGAATCCAAGCTGGAAGAAAAAAATAAAAAAGGATTTAATTCCAAGGAGAAAACCCCACAAAAACAACAAAAAAAAAGCTTTTTCCTGACAGAGGATTCCATTATTATTCTTTTATTATTATTATTATTAATAATTATTAATTATTATTATTTTTTAAATATTCGAAGCTACTCCAGCTGTTAAACACAATCCAAGCAGGAAAAAAAAAAAAGGAACAATTTTATTTTTTTTTTTTTTCTTTTTTTTCCATAGTTTTCCAGAAGTTTTCCATCTTTTCCCTCGGAAAAAAAAAATTAATTTTATCTACAAGAGCCCCTCCCTCCCTCCCCCATTTTTTCCCTAAAAATTATTGCAGATTTTCCCATTTTTTAAATTTTTTTTATCATTTTTTCCCCTTTTTCTTGCACTATACACGAGGTTTTCCCTTCCTCATCCCAAGGAATTCCAGAGGGATGGGAAAACCGGCAAAAAACATGGAAAAAAAACTGGGTCAAAATATTAAATTTTTTTTTTGTGGTTTTTTTTTTCCTCAGTTTTTTTTTTTTTTTTTTGGAAAACAAAACAAAAAAAACGAACCCGACAAATTCCACGATTTTTTGTTTGTTTGTTTGTTTTTTTGCTAAAAAAGCTGATTGTACGCACGAGCCGAAGGGGAAAGGGGAAAAAATTGGGAATTGGTGGTGGATTGAACAAAAAACTCGGAGTTTCCCGCAGAATTCCGGAGTTTTTCCCAGTTTTTGTTTTTGTTTTTTTCGTTTTTATTCCGTGCCCCGCGTCAGATCCAGCTGAGACTGAGCTTCCTCCTCCTTTTCCTGGTGTTTTCCTGGGAATTCTTGGAGCCGGGAATTGGGAATTTAAAAAAATTGGGATGGGCCTGGAGGTGCTGGTGGGAGGGATAGGAAAAAATGGGGAAAAATGGGGAAAAATTGGAAAAATTGGGGAAAAAATTGGAAATAAATGGGGAAAAGGTTGAAGAAAAGTGGGAAAAAAGGGGGAAAAGAAGGAAGAAAAGAAGAAAAGAGGAGGAAAAGGAAAAATTGAAGGAAAGGAGGAGGAAGAGGGGAAAAAATGAGAAGAAAATGGAGGAAAAGGGGAAAGAGAAGAAAATGGAGAAAAAGGGGGAAAAGAGGGAAAAATGGAAAGGGAAATGGGGAAAAGGAGGAGGAAAAGGGAAAAGAAGAAAAAAAGGGAAAATGGGAAAAAAGGTTGAGGGAAAATGGGAAATGGAAAAAGGAAAAGGGAAAAAAGGAAAAAATGAAGAAAAAAGGAGGAAAAGGGAAAAAAAGGGAAGAAAATGGAGGAAGAGGAGGAATAGGGGGAAAAAGGAGAGGAAAAGGAAAAGGGGGAAAAAAGGGAAAAATGGGAAAAATGGTTAAGGGAAAGTGGGAAAACGGGGAAAAAGGAAATGGAGAAAAAAGGAGGAAAAGGGGAAAAAGAGGGAATAAAATGGGGGAAAAAAGGGGAAAAGGAGGAAAAGGAAAAGGGAGAGGAAAGGGAAAAGGAGGAAAAAGGGGGAAGAGGAAAAGGGGAAAAGGAGGAAAAGGGAAAAGGGGGAAAGGAGGAAAAGGGAAAATGGAAAATAAAAGGAAAAGGGGGAAGAAGAGAGGGGAAAAAAGGAGGAAAAGAAAAGGAAAAGAGGAATAAAGGAGGGAGAAAAATGGAGGAAAAGGAGGAAAAGAGGAAAGTAGGAAATGGAAAAGGAGGAAAAGGAGGAAGAAGGGGAAAAGGGAAAAAGAGAGGGGAAAGGAGGAGGAAAAGGACAAAAAAAAGGAAAAGGAGGAAAAGAAGGAAAAGAGGGAAAATGGGGGAAATATTGAAAAAGAGGGAAAGGAGGAAAGGGGGAAAAAAGGAAAAGGGGAAAAGGAGGAAAAACAGGAAAAGAGGAAAAAATGGGGAAAGAGGAGGAAAAGACGAAGAAAAGGGAAAAGAAAATGAAGAACGAAAAAGAGGGAAGAGAAAAAAAAGGAAAAGAGGAAAAATGGAGAAAGAAAAGGGAAAAGAAAATGAAGAGAGAAAAAGAGGGAAGAAGAGAAAAAAAAGGAAAAGAAAAATGGAGAAAGAAAAGGGAAAAGAGGAGAAAGAAAGAAAACAAGGAAAAAGAAGGAAAAGGGGAAAAATGGGGAAAAATGGGGAAAAAGGAAAAGAAAAAACAGGAAAAGAGGAAGAGAGAAAAGGAAAAGGGGAAAGATGGGGAAAAGGAAGGAAAAGAGGAAAGATGGGGGAAAAGGAGGAAAAAAGAGGAATAACAGGAAAAAAGGAGGAAGAGAGAAAACGAGGAAATAAAAAGAAGGAAAAGGCGGAAAAGGGAGGCAAAACAAGAGGAAAATGGGGAAAAAAGGAGAAAAAACCCAGGGAAGAAAGGCCCAAAACCCCACAAAAACCAGGAAAAAACCCCTGGTGGTGCAAACCCCAACCTCCCCCCTTTCCCCCAAAAAATCCCCCCCGATCCCCCATTTTCCATCTTCGCTCCAAACATTCCGGCGGCGGCGGGGGCGGATATCAAAATTCCCATAAAAATAGATCCTATATAATAATTTTCTCTTTCTCTCTCTTTTTTTTTTGTGTTTTTTTGTTTTTAAAGTCCGTCCATCCCTCCTGAGTTTTTGGCGGGGCGGGTTTGTCGGTGTGGTTTTGTTTTTTTATCCCAAGGGAGACATTCCCGATGTTTTCCGGATGTTTTTCCGACGTTTTTCCGGATGTTTTTTTCCCTCATTCCGTCAGCAGCTGCTGTAGGAGGCTCTTCCCTTGGCCCGGCGGCGGCGGCGGCGGCGGCGCGGGATTTTTGGGATTGGCCAACGGAGCCGGCGGGTTGAGGTAGGGATCTCCCACCAGATTCACCGTGCACTGGACGTCGGCGAACACCTGGACCTGCTGCACCTGGGGAACGGGGAGTCCCAAAAAAAAAACCAAAACAAAAAAAAAAAAAAAGGGAAAAAAAAAAAGGACAAAACAAAAAAAAAAACGGGATTTAGCGGATCCGGGGAAGGGGCGGGAGCGGGAGCTGGGAACTACGTGAAGCGGGAAACTCACTAGAGAACTTCTCCTCTAGTCTGGAGCCACCCCAGAGAAGAACTCTTCGGTCTTCGCGTCCTACAAAAAGAAAAGCGCTGCGGCTCAGTCGGCTCCGGGATGGGGAACAAAAAATCACCAAAAAAAAAAAAATCCCCAAAAAATTTTGGGGGATTGCGGCGGGAAAAATCGGCTCCGGAACGGGGCTGGGGTGGGGGGTGGAGACATCTCAGAGGGGTTGAGGAACGGGGTGGGTGGAGGTGGAGCCATCCAGGTTTTCCATGGATTGGGAGGTTCCTGGTGGCTCTGGGCACTGATCCAGTGAAGAAAATTTGGGATTATGGTGGAAAAACGGCTCCAGAACGGATCTGGGATGGGGTTTGGAGACATCTCAGAGGGGTTGAGGAACGGGGTGGGTGGAGGTGGAGCCATCCAGGTTTTCCATGGACTGGGAGGTTCCTGGTGGCTCTGGGCACCAATACAGGAAAAAAATTGGGATTAAGGTGGAAAAACGGCTCCGGAACAGGGCTGGGGTGGGGTTTGGAGACATCTCAGAGGGGTTGAGGGATGGGGTGGAGGTGGAACCATCCTGGTGGATTGGGAGGTTTCCGATGGATGCCGGGCATTGATTCAGGAAAAAAATTTGGGATTACGGCAGAAAAACAGCTCTGGAATGTGGCTGGGGATAAGGTTTGGAGGCATCTCAAGGGGTTTGAGGAACAGAACGGAGGTGGAACCATCCTGGATTTTCATGGATTGGCAGATTCCTCGTGGGTCTGGGTGCTGATCCAGGAAAAAAATTTGGGATTATGGTAGAAAAAAGGCTCCAAAGGGAGCTGGGATGGGATGTGGAGACATCTCAGAGGGTTTGAGGGACGGGGTGGGTGGAGGTGGAGCCATCCTGGTTTTCCATGGATTGGGAGGTTCCTGGTGGCTCTGGGCACTGATCCAGTGAAGAAAATTTGGGATTATGGTGGAAAAACGGCTCCAGAACGGATCTGGGATGGGGTTTGGAGACATCTCAGAGGGGTTGAGGAACGGGGTGGATGGAGGTGGAACCATTCTGGTTTTCCATGGACTGGGAGGTTCCTGGTGGCTCTGGGCGCCAATACAGGAAAAAAATTGGGATTAAGGTGGAAAAACGGCTCCGGAACAGGGCTGGGGTGGGGTTTGGAGACATCTCAGAGGGGTTGAGGGATGGGGTGGAGGTGGAACCATCCTGGTTTTCCATAGACTGGGAGGTTCCTGGTTGCTCTGGATGTTGATCCAGGAAAAAAAATTTGGGATTACAGCAGAAAAACGGCTCCGAATGGAACTGGGGTGGGGTTTGGAGACATCTCAGAGGGTTTGAGGGATGGGGTGGATGGAGGTGGAACCATTCTGGTTTTCCATGGACTGGGAGGTTCCTGGTGGCTCTGGACGTTGATCCAGTGAAGAAAATTTGGATTACAGTGGAAAAACGGCTCGGGAATGTGGCTGGGATGGAGTTTGGAGACATCTCAGAGGGGTTTGAGGAATGGGGTGGATGGAGGTGGATCCTCCAGGTGGATGGGGAGATTTCCAAGGGATGCTGGGCATTGATTCAGGAAAAAAATTTGGGATTATGGTGGAAAAACGGCTCCAGAACAGATCTGGGATGGGGTTTGGAGACATCTCAGAGGGGTTGAGGAATGGGGTGGATGGAGGTGGAGCCATCCTGGTTTTCCATGGACTGGGAGGTTCCTGGTGGCTCTGGGCACCAATACAGGAAAAAAATTGGGATTAAGGTGGAAAAACGGCTCCGGAACAGGGCTGGGGTGGGGTTTGGAGACATCTCAGAGGGGTTGAGGGATGGGGTGGAGGTGGAACCATCCTGGTGGATTGGGAGGTTTCCGATGGATGCCGGGCATTGATTCAGGAAAAAAATTTGGGATTACGGCAGAAAAACAGCTCTGGAATGTGGCTGGGGATAAGGTTTGGAGGCATCTCAAGGGGTTTGAGGAACAGAACGGAGGTGGAACCATCCTGGATTTTTATGGATTGGGAGGTTCCTGGTGGCTCTGGGCACTGATCCAGTGAAGAAAATTTGGGATTATGGTGGAAAAACGGCTCCAGAACGGATCTGGGATGGGGTTTGGAGACATCTCAGAGGGGTTGAGGGACGGGGTGGATGGAGGTGGAGCCATCCTGGATTTTCATGGATTGGGAGGTTCCTGGTGGCTCTGGGCACTGATCCAGTGAAGAAGATCTGGATTACAGTGGAAAAACGGCTCCGGATGGAGCTGGGGTGGGGTTTGGAGACATCTCAGAGGGTTTGAGGAATGGGGTGGATGGAGGTGGAGCCTTTCCAGATTTTTGTAGATTTGAAGTTTCCTGGTGGCTCGAGGTGCTGATCCAGTGAAGAAATTTGGGATTATGGTGGAAAAACTGCTCGGAACGGGGCTGGGGTGGGGTTTGGAGACATCTCAGAGGGGTTTGAGGAATAGGATTGGTCGTGGGGTGGGTGGAGGTGGAGCTGTCCCAGATTTTCATGGATTGGGAGGTTCCTGGTGGCTCCAGGCATTGATCCGGTAAAAAAATCGGGTTCATGGTGAAAAACTGCTCGGAACAGAGCTGGGGTGGGGTTTGGAGACATCTCAGGGGGTTTCAGATTAAGGAACAGGGTGGGAATGAGGTGAAGGTGGAACCATCCCAGGTTTTTGTGGATTGGGAGGTTCCTGGTGGCTTTGGCTGCCAGTCTAGGAAAAAACCTTGGGATCATGGTGGAAAAACGGCTCCGGATGGAGCTGAGGTGGGGTTTGGAGACATCTCAGGGGTTTGAGGAATGGGGTGGGTGGAGATGGAGCCATCCTGGATTTCCATGGATTGGGAGGTTCCTGGTGGCTCTGGGCGCTGATCCAGTGAAGAAATTTGGGATTATGGTGAAAAAACGGCTCCAGAACGGATCTGGGATGGGGTTTGGAGACATCTCAGAGGGGTTGAGGAACGGGGTGGCTGGAGATGGAACCATCCTCGATTTTCATGGATTGGGAGGTTCCTGCTGGTTCCAGGCGTTGATCCAGGAAAAAAATTTGGGATTACAGCAGAAAAACGGCTCCGGAATGGGGCTGGGATGGGGTTTGGAGACATCTCAGAGGGTTTGAGGAACGGGGCTGGTCATGGGTGGGTGGAGATGGAGCCATCCCGGATTTCCGGTTCCCGGCGGCTGCGGCACCGGGCGCGACGTTCCAAAGGTTTTTTGGGTGTGGATTTGGTGGCACCTAGAGGTGGTGGCACCCAATGGGTGTCACCCAATGCTGGTGGGACCTCGGTGGCTTCAACCCCAACAGGTGTCACCCAACGGGTGTCACCCAACATTAGGTCAGGAATGGAGTCAGGAATAATGGGATTTGGAATGGGATCAGGAATGGGATCAGGAATGGGATCAGGAATGGATTTAGGGCAGGAACAGCTCCAGGGAAAGCTGAGGGAGATGGGAAGAAGTTGGAGCAGATCCCAACCATGGATCCCTGGAGATCCCAAATCCCCCCAAACCTCTCTCCAGAGGTCCTTCTGTGCCTTTCCGAGCTCCTGGAATTCCAGATGGAACGGGATTGGGAGTGGGATCGGGAATGGGATCAGGAATGGGAATAGGATCAGAAATGGGATTGGGAAAGAGATCAGGAATGGGATCAGGAATGGGGTCAGGAATGGGGTCAGGAATGGATTAGGGCAGGAACAGCTCCAGGGAAAGCTGAAGGAGATGGGAAGAAGTTGGAGCAGATCCCATTGGGATCCCCCACTGATCCCTGGAGATCCCAAATCCCCTGACCCCTCTCCGGAGCTCCCCCAGTGCCATTCTGAGCTCTTGGAATTCCAGCTGGAATAGGATCGGGAATGGGATCAAGAATGGGATCGGGAATGGGATTAGGAATGGGATCAGGATGAGATTGGGAAGAGGATCAGGAATGGGATGAGGAATGAGATCAGGAATGGGATCAAGAATGGGATTGGAATGGGATCAGGATGAGATCAGGAATGGATTAGGGCAGGAACAGCTCCAGGGAAAGCTGAAGGAGATGGGAAGAAGTTGGAGCAGATCCCATTGGGATCCCCCACTGATCCCTGGAGATCCCAAATCCCCTGACCCCTCTCCGGAGCTCCCCCGGTGCCATTCCGAGCTCCCGGAATTCCAGCTGGAATAGGATCGGGAATGGGATCAGGATTGGGAATGGGATCAGGATCGGGAATGGGATCAAGAATGGGATCGGGAATGGGATCAGGAATGGGATCAGGATGAGATTGGGAATAGGATCAGGAATGGGATGAGGAATGAGATCAGGAGTGGGATCAAGAATGGGATTGGAATGGGATCAGAGTGGGGTCAGGAATGGATTAGGGCAGGAACAGCTCCAGGGAAAGCTGAAGGAGATGGGAAGAAGTTGGAGCAGATCCCATTGGGATCCCCCACTGATCCCTGGAGATCCCAAACCCCCCTGACCCCTCTCCGGAGCTCCCCCGGCGCCATTCCCAGCTCCCGGAATTCCGTTGTTCCCGGCAGGTCCCGGACGCGGCGCTGAGACCTCCAGGGCTCTACTGCAACCAGCTGGGCTCGGGCGAGCTCCTCAAGGCCGAGGCCGACGGGGCCCAGGTCAGTTGATGCTCCTCAAACTTCTCAGGAGCTCCAGGGCTTGGGAAGATTCCCAAAAATCCGAAACAATTCCCGGTTCGGCGGTGACGGAATGTCGGGATGGGTCGGGATGGGTTGGAAGGTTCATCCACAAGGGCACGGTTGGGGTGAAGGAACTGCGGTGTCACCGGTGCTGGGTGACACCCATTGGGTGACACTCATTGGGGTTGGAGTGACCATAGTGCATTCAGTGTTGGGTGACACCCATTGGGTGACACCTCTTGCAGTTGAAGTCACCAGGGTCACACCAGTGTTGGGTGACACCCATTAGGGTTGGAGCCACCATGGTGCCACTGGTGTTGAGTGGCACCCATTGGGTGACACTTGTTGGGGTTGGAGTCACCATGGTGCCACTGGAGCTGGGTGACACCCATTGGGTGACACCTGTTGGGTGACACTCATTGGGGTTGGAGTCACCATGGTCCCATCACTGTGGGGTGACACCCGTTAGGCTTGAAGCCACCATGGTGCCACCGGTGTCAGGTGACACCCATTGGGTGACACTTGTTGGGGTTGGAGTCACCATAGTGCCAGCAGTGTTGGGTGGCACCCATTAGGGGTTGGAGCCACCAGGGTGTCACCACCATTGGGTGACACGCCTTGGGTTGGAGTCACCAAGGTCACACCAATGTTGGGTGACACCTCTTGGGCTTGGAACCACCATGGTGCCACTGGTGTTGGGTGGCACCCATTGGGTGACAGTCGTTGGGTTGAAGCCACCACGGTGCCACCGGTGTTGGGTGACACCCTTTAGGGTTAAAGTCACCATGGTGCCACCAATGTTGGGTCACACCCTCTGGGTGACACTTCTTGGGGTTAGAGCCACCATGGTGCCACTGGTGTTGGGTGGCACCCATTGGGTGACACCTCTTGGGGTTGAAGTCACCAAGGTCTCATTGGAGTTGGCTGACATCCTTTAGGATTAAAGTCACCAAGGTCCCACCAATGTTGGGTGACACCCATTGGGTGACACTCATTGAGGTTGGAGCCACCATGGTGCCACTGGTGTTGGGTGGCACCCATTGGGTGACACCTCTTGGGGTTGAAGTCACCAAGGTCTCATTGGAGTTGGCTGACATCCTTTAGGATTAAAGTCACCAAGGTCCCACCAATGTTGGGTGACACCCATTGGGTGACACTCATTGGGGTTGGAGCCACCATGGTGCCACTGGAGTTGGGTGACACCTGTTGGTGTTGAGGTCATCAAGGTGCCACCAGTGTTGGGTGACACCCACTGGGTGACATCTCTGGGGTTGAGGTCACCATGGTCACACCAGAGTTGGGTGACACCCATTAGGGTTGGAGCCACCAGGGTGCCAGCAGTGTTAGGTGACATCCATTGGGTGACACACCTTGGGTTGGAGCCACCATGGTGCCACCAGTGCTGGGTGACACTTGTTGGGGTTGGAGTGACCAAGGTGCCACTGCAGTTGGGTGACACCCTTGGGGTTGAGGTCACCACAGAGCCACCAGTGTTGGGTCAGACCCACTGGGTGACACCTCTTGGGCTTGGAGCCACCAGGGTCACACCAGTGTTGGGTGACACCCATTGGGTGACACCTCTTGGGTTGGAGCCACCATGGTGCCACCAGCATTGGGTGACACCCAACGCATGAAACCCATTGGCTTTGAAGTCACCACGGTGCCACCAGTGTTGGGTGACACCCGCTGCGTGACACCCATTTGGGTTGAAGCCACCATGGTGCCACAGGAGTTGGGTGACACCAGCTTGGAGCCACCAGGGTCACACCAGTGTTGGGTGACACCCGTTAGGGTTGGAGCCACCATGGTGCCACCAGAGTTGGGTGACACCCCTTAGGGTTGAAGTCATCATAATGCTGCGAGAGTTGGGTGACACCCGTTGGGTGACACCTCTTGGGCTTGAAGCCACCATGGTGCCACTGGAGTTGGGTGACGCCCGTTGGGCTTGAGGTCAGCAAGGTCACACCGGTGTTGGGTGACACCAGTTGGGGTTGGAGTCACCAAGGTCACACTGGTGTTGGGTGACACCCAGCCTTTGGGTTGGAACCACCATGGTGCCAGCAATGTTG
>JAJEOU010001880.1:0-15317 GCA_021534815.1 Acrocephalus arundinaceus
AAAGAGAGATGTGCACCAAAAGGGGGTTCTGTCTCCTGCCGCCTAGGCACAAGTTCCACTTAGTAGCAGCTTTCCCAGCTCGAAAGAAGCCTGCTCAGCATCGTTCGTGCCTCTCCCATCACGGCAAGTGATTCTGACATGGTTGCAGTTCAGACGGAGCTTAAGCGCACAGCGTGTGCACCAAAAGGGGGGTTCTGTCTCCTGCCGCCTAGGCACAAGTTCCACTTAGTAGCAGCTTTCCCAGCTCGAAAGAAGCCTGCTCAGCATCGTTCGTGCCTCTCCCATCACGGCAAGTGATTCTGACATGGTTGCAGTTCAGACGGAGCTTAAGCGCACAGCGTGTGCACCAAAAGGGGGGTTCTGTCTCCTGCCGCCTAGGCACAAGTTCCACTTAGTAGCAGCTTTCCCAGCTCGAAAGAAGCCTGCTCAGCATCGTTCGTGCCTCTCCCATCACGGCAAGTGATTCTGACATGGTTGCAGTTCAGACGGAGCTTAAGCGCACAGCGTGTGCACCAAAAGGGGGGTTCTGTCTCCTGCCGCCTAGGCACAAGTTCCACTTAGTAGCAGCTTTCCCAGCTCGAAAGAAGCCTGCTCAGCATCGTTCGTGCCTCTCCCATCACGGCAAGTGATTCTGACATGGTTGCAGTTCAGACGGAGCTTAAGCGCACAGCGTGTGCACCAAAAGGGGGGTTCTGTCTCCTGCCGCCTAGGCACAAGTTCCACTTAGTAGCAGCTTTCCCAGCTCGAAAGAAGCCTGCTCAGCATCGTTCGTGCCTCTCCCATCACGGCAAGTGATTCTGACATGGTTGCAGTTCAGACGGAGCTTAAGCGCACAGCGTGTGCACCAAAAGGGGGGTTCTGTCTCCTGCCGCCTAGGCACAAGTTCCACTTAGTAGCAGCTTTCCCAGCTCGAAAGAAGCCTGCTCAGCATCGTTCGTGCCTCTCCCATCACGGCAAGTGATTCTGACATGGTTGCAGTTCAGACGGAGCTTAAGCGCACAGCGTGTGCACCAAAAGGGGGGTTCTGTCTCCTGCCGCCTAGGCACAAGTTCCACTTAGTAGCAGCTTTCCCAGCTCGAAAGAAGCCTGCTCAGCATCGTTCGTGCCTCTCCCATCACGGCAAGTGATTCTGACATGGTTGCAGTTCAGACGGAGCTTAAGCGCACAGCGTGTGCACCAAAAGGGGGGTTCTGTCTCCTGCCGCCTAGGCACAAGTTCCACTTAGTAGCAGCTTTCCCAGCTCGAAAGAAGCCTGCTCAGCATCGTTCGTGCCTCTCCCATCACGGCAAGTGATTCTGACATGGTTGCAGTTCAGACGGAGCTTAAGCGCACAGCGTGTGCACCAAAAGGGGGGTTCTGTCTCCTGCCGCCTAGGCACAAGTTCCACTTAGTAGCAGCTTTCCCAGCTCGAAAGAAGCCTGCTCAGCATCGTTCGTGCCTCTCCCATCACGGCAAGTGATTCTGACATGGTTGCAGTTCAGACGGAGCTTAAGCGCACAGCGTGTGCACCAAAAGGGGGGTTCTGTCTCCTGCCGCCTAGGCACAAGTTCCACTTAGTAGCAGCTTTCCCAGCTCGAAAGAAGCCTGCTCAGCATCGTTCGTGCCTCTCCCATCACGGCAAGTGATTCTGACATGGTTGCAGTTCAGACGGAGCTTAAGCGCACAGCGTGTGCACCAAAAGGGGGGTTCTGTCTCCTGCCGCCTAGGCACAAGTTCCACTTAGTAGCAGCTTTCCCAGCTCGAAAGAAGCCTGCTCAGCATCGTTCGTGCCTCTCCCATCACGGCAAGTGATTCTGACATGGTTGCAGTTCAGACGGAGCTTAAGCGCACAGCGTGTGCACCAAAAGGGGGGTTCTGTCTCCTGCCGCCTAGGCACAAGTTCCACTTAGTAGCAGCTTTCCCAGCTCGAAAGAAGCCTGCTCAGCATCGTTCGTGCCTCTCCCATCACGGCAAGTGATTCTGACATGGTTGCAGTTCAGACGGAGCTTAAGCGCACAGCGTGTGCACCAAAAGGGGGGTTCTGTCTCCTGCCGCCTAGGCACAAGTTCCACTTAGTAGCAGCTTTCCCAGCTCGAAAGAAGCCTGCTCAGCATCGTTCGTGCCTCTCCCATCACGGCAAGTGATTCTGACATGGTTGCAGTTCAGACGGAGCTTAAGCGCACAGCGTGTGCACCAAAAGGGGGGTTCTGTCTCCTGCCGCCTAGGCACAAGTTCCACTTAGTAGCAGCTTTCCCAGCTCGAAAGAAGCCTGCTCAGCATCGTTCGTGCCTCTCCCATCACGGCAAGTGATTCTGACATGGTTGCAGTTCAGACGGAGCTTAAGCGCACAGCGTGTGCACCAAAAGGGGGGTTCTGTCTCCTGCCGCCTAGGCACAAGTTCCACTTAGTAGCAGCTTTCCCAGCTCGAAAGAAGCCTGCTCAGCATCGTTCGTGCCTCTCCCATCACGGCAAGTGATTCTGACATGGTTGCAGTTCAGACGGAGCTTAAGCGCACAGCGTGTGCACCAAAAGGGGGGTTCTGTCTCCTGCCGCCTAGGCACAAGTTCCACTTAGTAGCAGCTTTCCCAGCTCGAAAGAAGCCTGCTCAGCATCGTTCGTGCCTCTCCCATCACGGCAAGTGATTCTGACATGGTTGCAGTTCAGACGGAGCTTAAGCGCACAGCGTGTGCACCAAAAGGGGGGTTCTGTCTCCTGCCGCCTAGGCACAAGTTCCACTTAGTAGCAGCTTTCCCAGCTCGAAAGAAGCCTGCTCAGCATCGTTCGTGCCTCTCCCATCACGGCAAGTGATTCTGACATGGTTGCAGTTCAGACGGAGCTTAAGCGCACAGCGTGTGCACCAAAAGGGGGGTTCTGTCTCCTGCCGCCTAGGCACAAGTTCCACTTAGTAGCAGCTTTCCCAGCTCGAAAGAAGCCTGCTCAGCATCGTTCGTGCCTCTCCCATCACGGCAAGTGATTCTGACATGGTTGCAGTTCAGACGGAGCTTAAGCGCACAGCGTGTGCACCAAAAGGGGGGTTCTGTCTCCTGCCGCCTAGGCACAAGTTCCACTTAGTAGCAGCTTTCCCAGCTCGAAAGAAGCCTGCTCAGCATCGTTCGTGCCTCTCCCATCACGGCAAGTGATTCTGACATGGTTGCAGTTCAGACGGAGCTTAAGCGCACAGCGTGTGCACCAAAAGGGGGGTTCTGTCTCCTGCCGCCTAGGCACAAGTTCCACTTAGTAGCAGCTTTCCCAGCTCGAAAGAAGCCTGCTCAGCATCGTTCGTGCCTCTCCCATCACGGCAAGTGATTCTGACATGGTTGCAGTTCAGACGGAGCTTAAGCGCACAGCGTGTGCACCAAAAGGGGGGTTCTGTCTCCTGCCGCCTAGGCACAAGTTCCACTTAGTAGCAGCTTTCCCAGCTCGAAAGAAGCCTGCTCAGCATCGTTCGTGCCTCTCCCATCACGGCAAGTGATTCTGACATGGTTGCAGTTCAGACGGAGCTTAAGCGCACAGCGTGTGCACCAAAAGGGGGGTTCTGTCTCCTGCCGCCTAGGCACAAGTTCCACTTAGTAGCAGCTTTCCCAGCTCGAAAGAAGCCTGCTCAGCATCGTTCGTGCCTCTCCCATCACGGCAAGTGATTCTGACATGGTTGCAGTTCAGACGGAGCTTAAGCGCACAGCGTGTGCACCAAAAGGGGGGTTCTGTCTCCTGCCGCCTAGGCACAAGTTCCACTTAGTAGCAGCTTTCCCAGCTCGAAAGAAGCCTGCTCAGCATCGTTCGTGCCTCTCCCATCACGGCAAGTGATTCTGACATGGTTGCAGTTCAGACGGAGCTTAAGCGCACAGCGTGTGCACCAAAAGGGGGGTTCTGTCTCCTGCCGCCTAGGCACAAGTTCCACTTAGTAGCAGCTTTCCCAGCTCGAAAGAAGCCTGCTCAGCATCGTTCGTGCCTCTCCCATCACGGCAAGTGATTCTGACATGGTTGCAGTTCAGACGGAGCTTAAGCGCACAGCGTGTGCACCAAAAGGGGGGTTCTGTCTCCTGCCGCCTAGGCACAAGTTCCACTTAGTAGCAGCTTTCCCAGCTCGAAAGAAGCCTGCTCAGCATCGTTCGTGCCTCTCCCATCACGGCAAGTGATTCTGACATGGTTGCAGTTCAGACGGAGCTTAAGCGCACAGCGTGTGCACCAAAAGGGGGGTTCTGTCTCCTGCCGCCTAGGCACAAGTTCCACTTAGTAGCAGCTTTCCCAGCTCGAAAGAAGCCTGCTCAGCATCGTTCGTGCCTCTCCCATCACGGCAAGTGATTCTGACATGGTTGCAGTTCAGACGGAGCTTAAGCGCACAGCGTGTGCACCAAAAGGGGGGTTCTGTCTCCTGCCGCCTAGGCACAAGTTCCACTTAGTAGCAGCTTTCCCAGCTCGAAAGAAGCCTGCTCAGCATCGTTCGTGCCTCTCCCATCACGGCAAGTGATTCTGACATGGTTGCAGTTCAGACGGAGCTTAAGCGCACAGCGTGTGCACCAAAAGGGGGGTTCTGTCTCCTGCCGCCTAGGCACAAGTTCCACTTAGTAGCAGCTTTCCCAGCTCGAAAGAAGCCTGCTCAGCATCGTTCGTGCCTCTCCCATCACGGCAAGTGATTCTGACATGGTTGCAGTTCAGACGGAGCTTAAGCGCACAGCGTGTGCACCAAAAGGGGGGTTCTGTCTCCTGCCGCCTAGGCACAAGTTCCACTTAGTAGCAGCTTTCCCAGCTCGAAAGAAGCCTGCTCAGCATCGTTCGTGCCTCTCCCATCACGGCAAGTGATTCTGACATGGTTGCAGTTCAGACGGAGCTTAAGCGCACAGCGTGTGCACCAAAAGGGGGGTTCTGTCTCCTGCCGCCTAGGCACAAGTTCCACTTAGTAGCAGCTTTCCCAGCTCGAAAGAAGCCTGCTCAGCATCGTTCGTGCCTCTCCCATCACGGCAAGTGATTCTGACATGGTTGCAGTTCAGACGGAGCTTAAGCGCACAGCGTGTGCACCAAAAGGGGGGTTCTGTCTCCTGCCGCCTAGGCACAAGTTCCACTTAGTAGCAGCTTTCCCAGCTCGAAAGAAGCCTGCTCAGCATCGTTCGTGCCTCTCCCATCACGGCAAGTGATTCTGACATGGTTGCAGTTCAGACGGAGCTTAAGCGCACAGCGTGTGCACCAAAAGGGGGGTTCTGTCTCCTGCCGCCTAGGCACAAGTTCCACTTAGTAGCAGCTTTCCCAGCTCGAAAGAAGCCTGCTCAGCATCGTTCGTGCCTCTCCCATCACGGCAAGTGATTCTGACATGGTTGCAGTTCAGACGGAGCTTAAGCGCACAGCGTGTGCACCAAAAGGGGGGTTCTGTCTCCTGCCGCCTAGGCACAAGTTCCACTTAGTAGCAGCTTTCCCAGCTCGAAAGAAGCCTGCTCAGCATCGTTCGTGCCTCTCCCATCACGGCAAGTGATTCTGACATGGTTGCAGTTCAGACGGAGCTTAAGCGCACAGCGTGTGCACCAAAAGGGGGGTTCTGTCTCCTGCCGCCTAGGCACAAGTTCCACTTAGTAGCAGCTTTCCCAGCTCGAAAGAAGCCTGCTCAGCATCGTTCGTGCCTCTCCCATCACGGCAAGTGATTCTGACATGGTTGCAGTTCAGACGGAGCTTAAGCGCACAGCGTGTGCACCAAAAGGGGGGTTCTGTCTCCTGCCGCCTAGGCACAAGTTCCACTTAGTAGCAGCTTTCCCAGCTCGAAAGAAGCCTGCTCAGCATCGTTCGTGCCTCTCCCATCACGGCAAGTGATTCTGACATGGTTGCAGTTCAGACGGAGCTTAAGCGCACAGCGTGTGCACCAAAAGGGGGGTTCTGTCTCCTGCCGCCTAGGCACAAGTTCCACTTAGTAGCAGCTTTCCCAGCTCGAAAGAAGCCTGCTCAGCATCGTTCGTGCCTCTCCCATCACGGCAAGTGATTCTGACATGGTTGCAGTTCAGACGGAGCTTAAGCGCACAGCGTGTGCACCAAAAGGGGGGTTCTGTCTCCTGCCGCCTAGGCACAAGTTCCACTTAGTAGCAGCTTTCCCAGCTCGAAAGAAGCCTGCTCAGCATCGTTCGTGCCTCTCCCATCACGGCAAGTGATTCTGACATGGTTGCAGTTCAGACGGAGCTTAAGCGCACAGCGTGTGCACCAAAAGGGGGGTTCTGTCTCCTGCCGCCTAGGCACAAGTTCCACTTAGTAGCAGCTTTCCCAGCTCGAAAGAAGCCTGCTCAGCATCGTTCGTGCCTCTCCCATCACGGCAAGTGATTCTGACATGGTTGCAGTTCAGACGGAGCTTAAGCGCACAGCGTGTGCACCAAAAGGGGGGTTCTGTCTCCTGCCGCCTAGGCACAAGTTCCACTTAGTAGCAGCTTTCCCAGCTCGAAAGAAGCCTGCTCAGCATCGTTCGTGCCTCTCCCATCACGGCAAGTGATTCTGACATGGTTGCAGTTCAGACGGAGCTTAAGCGCACAGCGTGTGCACCAAAAGGGGGGTTCTGTCTCCTGCCGCCTAGGCACAAGTTCCACTTAGTAGCAGCTTTCCCAGCTCGAAAGAAGCCTGCTCAGCATCGTTCGTGCCTCTCCCATCACGGCAAGTGATTCTGACATGGTTGCAGTTCAGACGGAGCTTAAGCGCACAGCGTGTGCACCAAAAGGGGGGTTCTGTCTCCTGCCGCCTAGGCACAAGTTCCACTTAGTAGCAGCTTTCCCAGCTCGAAAGAAGCCTGCTCAGCATCGTTCGTGCCTCTCCCATCACGGCAAGTGATTCTGACATGGTTGCAGTTCAGACGGAGCTTAAGCGCACAGCGTGTGCACCAAAAGGGGGGTTCTGTCTCCTGCCGCCTAGGCACAAGTTCCACTTAGTAGCAGCTTTCCCAGCTCGAAAGAAGCCTGCTCAGCATCGTTCGTGCCTCTCCCATCACGGCAAGTGATTCTGACATGGTTGCAGTTCAGACGGAGCTTAAGCGCACAGCGTGTGCACCAAAAGGGGGGTTCTGTCTCCTGCCGCCTAGGCACAAGTTCCACTTAGTAGCAGCTTTCCCAGCTCGAAAGAAGCCTGCTCAGCATCGTTCGTGCCTCTCCCATCACGGCAAGTGATTCTGACATGGTTGCAGTTCAGACGGAGCTTAAGCGCACAGCGTGTGCACCAAAAGGGGGGTTCTGTCTCCTGCCGCCTAGGCACAAGTTCCACTTAGTAGCAGCTTTCCCAGCTCGAAAGAAGCCTGCTCAGCATCGTTCGTGCCTCTCCCATCACGGCAAGTGATTCTGACATGGTTGCAGTTCAGACGGAGCTTAAGCGCACAGCGTGTGCACCAAAAGGGGGGTTCTGTCTCCTGCCGCCTAGGCACAAGTTCCACTTAGTAGCAGCTTTCCCAGCTCGAAAGAAGCCTGCTCAGCATCGTTCGTGCCTCTCCCATCACGGCAAGTGATTCTGACATGGTTGCAGTTCAGACGGAGCTTAAGCGCACAGCGTGTGCACCAAAAGGGGGGTTCTGTCTCCTGCCGCCTAGGCACAAGTTCCACTTAGTAGCAGCTTTCCCAGCTCGAAAGAAGCCTGCTCAGCATCGTTCGTGCCTCTCCCATCACGGCAAGTGATTCTGACATGGTTGCAGTTCAGACGGAGCTTAAGCGCACAGCGTGTGCACCAAAAGGGGGGTTCTGTCTCCTGCCGCCTAGGCACAAGTTCCACTTAGTAGCAGCTTTCCCAGCTCGAAAGAAGCCTGCTCAGCATCGTTCGTGCCTCTCCCATCACGGCAAGTGATTCTGACATGGTTGCAGTTCAGACGGAGCTTAAGCGCACAGCGTGTGCACCAAAAGGGGGGTTCTGTCTCCTGCCGCCTAGGCACAAGTTCCACTTAGTAGCAGCTTTCCCAGCTCGAAAGAAGCCTGCTCAGCATCGTTCGTGCCTCTCCCATCACGGCAAGTGATTCTGACATGGTTGCAGTTCAGACGGAGCTTAAGCGCACAGCGTGTGCACCAAAAGGGGGGTTCTGTCTCCTGCCGCCTAGGCACAAGTTCCACTTAGTAGCAGCTTTCCCAGCTCGAAAGAAGCCTGCTCAGCATCGTTCGTGCCTCTCCCATCACGGCAAGTGATTCTGACATGGTTGCAGTTCAGACGGAGCTTAAGCGCACAGCGTGTGCACCAAAAGGGGGGTTCTGTCTCCTGCCGCCTAGGCACAAGTTCCACTTAGTAGCAGCTTTCCCAGCTCGAAAGAAGCCTGCTCAGCATCGTTCGTGCCTCTCCCATCACGGCAAGTGATTCTGACATGGTTGCAGTTCAGACGGAGCTTAAGCGCACAGCGTGTGCACCAAAAGGGGGGTTCTGTCTCCTGCCGCCTAGGCACAAGTTCCACTTAGTAGCAGCTTTCCCAGCTCGAAAGAAGCCTGCTCAGCATCGTTCGTGCCTCTCCCATCACGGCAAGTGATTCTGACATGGTTGCAGTTCAGACGGAGCTTAAGCGCACAGCGTGTGCACCAAAAGGGGGGTTCTGTCTCCTGCCGCCTAGGCACAAGTTCCACTTAGTAGCAGCTTTCCCAGCTCGAAAGAAGCCTGCTCAGCATCGTTCGTGCCTCTCCCATCACGGCAAGTGATTCTGACATGGTTGCAGTTCAGACGGAGCTTAAGCGCACAGCGTGTGCACCAAAAGGGGGGTTCTGTCTCCTGCCGCCTAGGCACAAGTTCCACTTAGTAGCAGCTTTCCCAGCTCGAAAGAAGCCTGCTCAGCATCGTTCGTGCCTCTCCCATCACGGCAAGTGATTCTGACATGGTTGCAGTTCAGACGGAGCTTAAGCGCACAGCGTGTGCACCAAAAGGGGGGTTCTGTCTCCTGCCGCCTAGGCACAAGTTCCACTTAGTAGCAGCTTTCCCAGCTCGAAAGAAGCCTGCTCAGCATCGTTCGTGCCTCTCCCATCACGGCAAGTGATTCTGACATGGTTGCAGTTCAGACGGAGCTTAAGCGCACAGCGTGTGCACCAAAAGGGGGGTTCTGTCTCCTGCCGCCTAGGCACAAGTTCCACTTAGTAGCAGCTTTCCCAGCTCGAAAGAAGCCTGCTCAGCATCGTTCGTGCCTCTCCCATCACGGCAAGTGATTCTGACATGGTTGCAGTTCAGACGGAGCTTAAGCGCACAGCGTGTGCACCAAAAGGGGGGTTCTGTCTCCTGCCGCCTAGGCACAAGTTCCACTTAGTAGCAGCTTTCCCAGCTCGAAAGAAGCCTGCTCAGCATCGTTCGTGCCTCTCCCATCACGGCAAGTGATTCTGACATGGTTGCAGTTCAGACGGAGCTTAAGCGCACAGCGTGTGCACCAAAAGGGGGGTTCTGTCTCCTGCCGCCTAGGCACAAGTTCCACTTAGTAGCAGCTTTCCCAGCTCGAAAGAAGCCTGCTCAGCATCGTTCGTGCCTCTCCCATCACGGCAAGTGATTCTGACATGGTTGCAGTTCAGACGGAGCTTAAGCGCACAGCGTGTGCACCAAAAGGGGGGTTCTGTCTCCTGCCGCCTAGGCACAAGTTCCACTTAGTAGCAGCTTTCCCAGCTCGAAAGAAGCCTGCTCAGCATCGTTCGTGCCTCTCCCATCACGGCAAGTGATTCTGACATGGTTGCAGTTCAGACGGAGCTTAAGCGCACAGCGTGTGCACCAAAAGGGGGGTTCTGTCTCCTGCCGCCTAGGCACAAGTTCCACTTAGTAGCAGCTTTCCCAGCTCGAAAGAAGCCTGCTCAGCATCGTTCGTGCCTCTCCCATCACGGCAAGTGATTCTGACATGGTTGCAGTTCAGACGGAGCTTAAGCGCACAGCGTGTGCACCAAAAGGGGGGTTCTGTCTCCTGCCGCCTAGGCACAAGTTCCACTTAGTAGCAGCTTTCCCAGCTCGAAAGAAGCCTGCTCAGCATCGTTCGTGCCTCTCCCATCACGGCAAGTGATTCTGACATGGTTGCAGTTCAGACGGAGCTTAAGCGCACAGCGTGTGCACCAAAAGGGGGGTTCTGTCTCCTGCCGCCTAGGCACAAGTTCCACTTAGTAGCAGCTTTCCCAGCTCGAAAGAAGCCTGCTCAGCATCGTTCGTGCCTCTCCCATCACGGCAAGTGATTCTGACATGGTTGCAGTTCAGACGGAGCTTAAGCGCACAGCGTGTGCACCAAAAGGGGGGTTCTGTCTCCTGCCGCCTAGGCACAAGTTCCACTTAGTAGCAGCTTTCCCAGCTCGAAAGAAGCCTGCTCAGCATCGTTCGTGCCTCTCCCATCACGGCAAGTGATTCTGACATGGTTGCAGTTCAGACGGAGCTTAAGCGCACAGCGTGTGCACCAAAAGGGGGGTTCTGTCTCCTGCCGCCTAGGCACAAGTTCCACTTAGTAGCAGCTTTCCCAGCTCGAAAGAAGCCTGCTCAGCATCGTTCGTGCCTCTCCCATCACGGCAAGTGATTCTGACATGGTTGCAGTTCAGACGGAGCTTAAGCGCACAGCGTGTGCACCAAAAGGGGGGTTCTGTCTCCTGCCGCCTAGGCACAAGTTCCACTTAGTAGCAGCTTTCCCAGCTCGAAAGAAGCCTGCTCAGCATCGTTCGTGCCTCTCCCATCACGGCAAGTGATTCTGACATGGTTGCAGTTCAGACGGAGCTTAAGCGCACAGCGTGTGCACCAAAAGGGGGGTTCTGTCTCCTGCCGCCTAGGCACAAGTTCCACTTAGTAGCAGCTTTCCCAGCTCGAAAGAAGCCTGCTCAGCATCGTTCGTGCCTCTCCCATCACGGCAAGTGATTCTGACATGGTTGCAGTTCAGACGGAGCTTAAGCGCACAGCGTGTGCACCAAAAGGGGGGTTCTGTCTCCTGCCGCCTAGGCACAAGTTCCACTTAGTAGCAGCTTTCCCAGCTCGAAAGAAGCCTGCTCAGCATCGTTCGTGCCTCTCCCATCACGGCAAGTGATTCTGACATGGTTGCAGTTCAGACGGAGCTTAAGCGCACAGCGTGTGCACCAAAAGGGGGGTTCTGTCTCCTGCCGCCTAGGCACAAGTTCCACTTAGTAGCAGCTTTCCCAGCTCGAAAGAAGCCTGCTCAGCATCGTTCGTGCCTCTCCCATCACGGCAAGTGATTCTGACATGGTTGCAGTTCAGACGGAGCTTAAGCGCACAGCGTGTGCACCAAAAGGGGGGTTCTGTCTCCTGCCGCCTAGGCACAAGTTCCACTTAGTAGCAGCTTTCCCAGCTCGAAAGAAGCCTGCTCAGCATCGTTCGTGCCTCTCCCATCACGGCAAGTGATTCTGACATGGTTGCAGTTCAGACGGAGCTTAAGCGCACAGCGTGTGCACCAAAAGGGGGGTTCTGTCTCCTGCCGCCTAGGCACAAGTTCCACTTAGTAGCAGCTTTCCCAGCTCGAAAGAAGCCTGCTCAGCATCGTTCGTGCCTCTCCCATCACGGCAAGTGATTCTGACATGGTTGCAGTTCAGACGGAGCTTAAGCGCACAGCGTGTGCACCAAAAGGGGGGTTCTGTCTCCTGCCGCCTAGGCACAAGTTCCACTTAGTAGCAGCTTTCCCAGCTCGAAAGAAGCCTGCTCAGCATCGTTCGTGCCTCTCCCATCACGGCAAGTGATTCTGACATGGTTGCAGTTCAGACGGAGCTTAAGCGCACAGCGTGTGCACCAAAAGGGGGGTTCTGTCTCCTGCCGCCTAGGCACAAGTTCCACTTAGTAGCAGCTTTCCCAGCTCGAAAGAAGCCTGCTCAGCATCGTTCGTGCCTCTCCCATCACGGCAAGTGATTCTGACATGGTTGCAGTTCAGACGGAGCTTAAGCGCACAGCGTGTGCACCAAAAGGGGGGTTCTGTCTCCTGCCGCCTAGGCACAAGTTCCACTTAGTAGCAGCTTTCCCAGCTCGAAAGAAGCCTGCTCAGCATCGTTCGTGCCTCTCCCATCACGGCAAGTGATTCTGACATGGTTGCAGTTCAGACGGAGCTTAAGCGCACAGCGTGTGCACCAAAAGGGGGGTTCTGTCTCCTGCCGCCTAGGCACAAGTTCCACTTAGTAGCAGCTTTCCCAGCTCGAAAGAAGCCTGCTCAGCATCGTTCGTGCCTCTCCCATCACGGCAAGTGATTCTGACATGGTTGCAGTTCAGACGGAGCTTAAGCGCACAGCGTGTGCACCAAAAGGGGGGTTCTGTCTCCTGCCGCCTAGGCACAAGTTCCACTTAGTAGCAGCTTTCCCAGCTCGAAAGAAGCCTGCTCAGCATCGTTCGTGCCTCTCCCATCACGGCAAGTGATTCTGACATGGTTGCAGTTCAGACGGAGCTTAAGCGCACAGCGTGTGCACCAAAAGGGGGGTTCTGTCTCCTGCCGCCTAGGCACAAGTTCCACTTAGTAGCAGCTTTCCCAGCTCGAAAGAAGCCTGCTCAGCATCGTTCGTGCCTCTCCCATCACGGCAAGTGATTCTGACATGGTTGCAGTTCAGACGGAGCTTAAGCGCACAGCGTGTGCACCAAAAGGGGGGTTCTGTCTCCTGCCGCCTAGGCACAAGTTCCACTTAGTAGCAGCTTTCCCAGCTCGAAAGAAGCCTGCTCAGCATCGTTCGTGCCTCTCCCATCACGGCAAGTGATTCTGACATGGTTGCAGTTCAGACGGAGCTTAAGCGCACAGCGTGTGCACCAAAAGGGGGGTTCTGTCTCCTGCCGCCTAGGCACAAGTTCCACTTAGTAGCAGCTTTCCCAGCTCGAAAGAAGCCTGCTCAGCATCGTTCGTGCCTCTCCCATCACGGCAAGTGATTCTGACATGGTTGCAGTTCAGACGGAGCTTAAGCGCACAGCGTGTGCACCAAAAGGGGGGTTCTGTCTCCTGCCGCCTAGGCACAAGTTCCACTTAGTAGCAGCTTTCCCAGCTCGAAAGAAGCCTGCTCAGCATCGTTCGTGCCTCTCCCATCACGGCAAGTGATTCTGACATGGTTGCAGTTCAGACGGAGCTTAAGCGCACAGCGTGTGCACCAAAAGGGGGGTTCTGTCTCCTGCCGCCTAGGCACAAGTTCCACTTAGTAGCAGCTTTCCCAGCTCGAAAGAAGCCTGCTCAGCATCGTTCGTGCCTCTCCCATCACGGCAAGTGATTCTGACATGGTTGCAGTTCAGACGGAGCTTAAGCGCACAGCGTGTGCACCAAAAGGGGGGTTCTGTCTCCTGCCGCCTAGGCACAAGTTCCACTTAGTAGCAGCTTTCCCAGCTCGAAAGAAGCCTGCTCAGCATCGTTCGTGCCTCTCCCATCACGGCAAGTGATTCTGACATGGTTGCAGTTCAGACGGAGCTTAAGCGCACAGCGTGTGCACCAAAAGGGGGGTTCTGTCTCCTGCCGCCTAGGCACAAGTTCCACTTAGTAGCAGCTTTCCCAGCTCGAAAGAAGCCTGCTCAGCATCGTTCGTGCCTCTCCCATCACGGCAAGTGATTCTGACATGGTTGCAGTTCAGACGGAGCTTAAGCGCACAGCGTGTGCACCAAAAGGGGGGTTCTGTCTCCTGCCGCCTAGGCACAAGTTCCACTTAGTAGCAGCTTTCCCAGCTCGAAAGAAGCCTGCTCAGCATCGTTCGTGCCTCTCCCATCACGGCAAGTGATTCTGACATGGTTGCAGTTCAGACGGAGCTTAAGCGCACAGCGTGTGCACCAAAAGGGGGGTTCTGTCTCCTGCCGCCTAGGCACAAGTTCCACTTAGTAGCAGCTTTCCCAGCTCGAAAGAAGCCTGCTCAGCATCGTTCGTGCCTCTCCCATCACGGCAAGTGATTCTGACATGGTTGCAGTTCAGACGGAGCTTAAGCGCACAGCGTGTGCACCAAAAGGGGGGTTCTGTCTCCTGCCGCCTAGGCACAAGTTCCACTTAGTAGCAGCTTTCCCAGCTCGAAAGAAGCCTGCTCAGCATCGTTCGTGCCTCTCCCATCACGGCAAGTGATTCTGACATGGTTGCAGTTCAGACGGAGCTTAAGCGCACAGCGTGTGCACCAAAAGGGGGGTTCTGTCTCCTGCCGCCTAGGCACAAGTTCCACTTAGTAGCAGCTTTCCCAGCTCGAAAGAAGCCTGCTCAGCATCGTTCGTGCCTCTCCCATCACGGCAAGTGATTCTGACATGGTTGCAGTTCAGACGGAGCTTAAGCGCACAGCGTGTGCACCAAAAGGGGGTTCTGTCTCCTGCCGCCTAGGCACAAGTTCCACTTAGTAGCAGCTTTCCCAGCTCGAAAGAAGCCTGCTCAGCATCGTTCGTGCCTCTCCCATCACGGCAAGTGATTCTGACATGGTTGCAGTTCAGACGGAGCTTAAGCGCACAGCGTGTGCACCAAAAGGGGGGTTCTGTCTCCTGCCGCCTAGGCACAAGTTCCACTTAGTAGCAGCTTTCCCAGCTCGAAAGAAGCCTGCTCAGCATCGTTCGTGCCTCTCCCATCACGGCAAGTGATTCTGACATGGTTGCAGTTCAGACGGAGCTTAAGCGCACAGCGTGTGCACCAAAAGGGGGTTCTGTCTCCTGCCGCCTAGGCACAAGTTCCACTTAGTAGCAGCTTTCCCAGCTCGAAAGAAGCCTGCTCAGCATCGTTCGTGCCTCTCCCATCACGGCAAGTGATTCTGACATGGTTGCAGTTCAGACGGAGCTTAAGCGCACAGCGTGTGCACCAAAAGGGGGGTTCTGTCTCCTGCCGCCTAGGCACAAGTTCCACTTAGTAGCAGCTTTCCCAGCTCGAAAGAAGCCTGCTCAGCATCGTTCGTGCCTCTCCCATCACGGCAAGTGATTCTGACATGGTTGCAGTTCAGACGGAGCTTAAGCGCACAGCGTGTGCACCAAAAGGGGGTTCTGTCTCCTGCCGCCTAGGCACAAGTTCCACTTAGTAGCAGCTTTCCCAGCTCGAAAGAAGCCTGCTCAGCATCGTTCGTGCCTCTCCCATCACGGCAAGTGATTCTGACATGGTTGCAGTTCAGACGGAGCTTAAGCGCACAGCGTGTGCACCAAAAGGGGGTTCTGTCTCCTGCCGCCTAGGCACAAGTTCCACTTAGTAGCAGCTTTCCCAGCTCGAAAGAAGCCTGCTCAGCATCGTTCGTGCCTCTCCCATCACGGCAAGTGATTCTGACATGGTTGCAGTTCAGACGGAGCTTAAGCGCACAGCGTGTGCACCAAAAGGGGGTTCTGTCTCCTGCCGCCTAGGCACAAGTTCCACTTAGTAGCAGCTTTCCCAGCTCGAAAGAAGCCTGCTCAGCATCGTTCGTGCCTCTCCCATCACGGCAAGTGATTCTGACATGGTTGCAGTTCAGACGGAGCTTAAGCGCACAGCGTGTGCACCAAAAGGGGGTTCTGTCTCCTGCCGCCTAGGCACA
>JAJEOU010001340.1:0-10434 GCA_021534815.1 Acrocephalus arundinaceus
CCTGGCCTCTCCCCCCAGCTCACACAGGTGCCGCATCCTTGCAGGACAGACACGGCAGCACTGCCTCAGGAGCCCCTGTTTGCACTGCCCAGAGCAGGCGTCAGCACCCCCATGGTGTTGGTGTGGGAGATGAACCTGAGGGAGCATAAATGCCATAGGCCCCTGGGGCCAGGAGGCTGGGGGACAGCAGGGAAACCACTCAGTTTGTGGTGGCTTCTGCAGTCACACAGAAAGCTTGTTCCCATCAGCTGGGTGTTCCTTGTGCCACTGCAGACGTTGTTGTTCAGAGCCAGGGCTGCCTGGCAGCCACCCCAAACTGCCCTGACATTTCCTTTGCTTCACCTTGGCTTTCTTTCCTCATCCTGGTCCAAATTCCTTCCTCTTGCCTACCCATGTTCCCTTTCCCTGCAAACACCCAATCCCTGGGAATCCTTTCCTCTCTGGCCCCACTCCCCATTTCAGTTCCTGAGTTGACACCATGGGAACATCCCTTGGGGAGCAGGATCATCCTCCAAGTGCTTCAGGAATTGTCTGCAGGTTCCTGCAGTTCCTCGTGCTTCTCCCTTGCCAGAGGCCCCCCAGGCCAGGGGGGCCCATCTGGCCTGGTGTGTCTGGCTGTGGGGCTCCCTTTTGTGGGCAAGGAGGAGGAGCTGCAGAGGCTCTGCAGGACTGACAGGATGGGCTTGGGGGCTGTGAGGAGAAGCTGAGCGACCTGGGCTGCTGCACCTTGTGAAGTGGAGGCCCATGGCTCATCCTGCAACTGCTGCAAGGTTGGTTTCAGAGAACCACAGCATCAGCAATGTTGGAAAAGACCTTGGACATCATCAAGTCCAACCTGTGCCCGGACACTGCTTGTGTCCCCTTAGCCTCCTCTTCTCCAGGATAAACAGCCCCAGCTCCCTCAGCCACTCCTCACAGGACTTGTGTTCCAGACTGCTAACCACGCTGCTGTCCATCACTCCCTGCAGGTCCCTTTCTCTCTGGCTTCTTTCCAGCCACACTGCCCCCAGCCTGTAGTGCTTCAGGGCCAAAGTTTTTGTGGCAAAGGTTCTGTTGGATTTGACCCCTGGATCCAGCCTGTCCAGGGCCCTGTAAAGAGCCCTCCTACTCTCCAGCAGATCAACACACTCAGCCAACTTGTTGTCACTATGTGTCCATCAGGCCCTAGAAAACCACAATGGTCCCATGTTTCCATGAGGCCTCCCAGTGTCACAATGTCCATTTGCTTCCTTGGGACCCCTTGGTGTCACAAAGTCCCCTGGATCCTTGGGCCTTACAGTGTCACAATGGTGCCTTGGTCCCCAAGGCCGCAGGGTCACAGTGGATCCTTGGTTCCATGAGGTCTTGCAGTGCAGCAATTGTCTCCTTGCTTCCCCACAGGGTCACAATGGCCTCTTGGTCACAAGGGGCACCACAAAGGTGTCAAACATGTTTCCTTCATTCCAGGAGTCCCTGACGCGCAACCCTGGCCCCTTGGTTTAATGGAGCCCTGCAGTGTCACAGTGGCCCCATCATGACACCAGGTCCTGCTCTGTCCCATTGCTCTGCAGGGTTCCACAAGGCCCTGCAGTGTCACAGTGGCCTCTTGGTTCCATCAGGCCTCAGAGGCCACCATGAATTCCTTGGTGCTGCAGGGTCACCATGAAGCCCTGGTCACACAAGATCCTGCAGTGTCACAAGGGACCTTGGTTCCATGGGGCACCCCAGGGTCACAATTGTTCCCTCAGTTCCAAGAGTCCTTGCAATGGAACAATGGCCCCTGGATTCCACTGGGCCCAGGGTCTCCCAAGGCTCTCCTTGGTTCTGCAGTGGCACAATGGCCCCTTGGTTCAACAAGGCCCCACAACGTCACCGTGGCCTCTGTGGTTCCACCAGAACCCAGAGTGTCACCATGGACTCCTTGCTTCCATTCAGCCCCACAGTGTCACAATGGCCCCTGGGCTCTATGGTGCCATGTCATACACAGTGTCACTCTGGTCCTCTTAGTGCCACCAGGCCCTGCAGTGTCACAATGGCCCCTTGCTTCCCCAGGGCCTGCAGTGTCACCATCATCAGAGAATCCACCAGGCTGGAAAAGACCTTGAAGAGCATCAAGTCCAACCTGTGACCCAACACCACCTTGTCACCCAGACCATGGCACTGAGTTCCACATCCACTTTCCTTAAACACTTCCAGGGATGGTGACTCACCACCTCCCTGGCAGCCCATTCCAATGCCTAGTAACCCTTTTTGTGAAGAATATTTCCTGATGTCCAGCCTAAATATCCCTGGCGCAGCTTAGAGTCTTTTCTCTTCTCCTGTCTCTGTTCTCTAGGAAAGACCCTGACCCTCACCTGGCTGCACCCTCCTGTCAGGGAGTTGTAGAGAGTGATGAGGTCTCCCCTGAGCCTCCTCTTCTCCAGGATAAACAACCCCAGCTCCCTCAGCCTCCTCACAGGACTTGTGTTCCAGACCCCTCACCAGCCTTGTTGCCCTTCTCTGGACACGCTCCAGCCCCTCCATGTCCTTCCTAAATTGGGGCCCAGAACTGGACCAGCACTCGAGGTGCTGCCCAACCAGTGCTGAGCACAGGGGAAGAATCACTGCCCTGCTCCTGCTGGCCACACTGCTCCTTGTTGAGTCCAGGGGTTGGATGAGGGAAATGATGGGGAGGGAACAAAGTCGGAGAGATTGTCAGCCATGAAGGATCTGTTCAGAGAGCATTATCAGGTTCTGGGGGTCAATATCAAGTGGACATTGCTTATATCGGTCCATAAACAAGACAACAAAAGAGAACAAAACCACTCTTTCTGCATTGTTTTCTAAATAGTCTATTCTCTTTACATACACTTCTGAAATCTGTCTAATGATCACAGAAGAATTGAAAACTTAGATTATTCCTGGTGACTTTTTTGTTTGGGTGTTTTGAACAAATGGTTATGGGCTTTTCTCACTGAATTCCTGAATTGAAGAGCTGAAGAAAGAAGAGGTCTCTGCAGGAGTAAAATTCATCAGCAGCCTCCAAGGGGCTCAGGATCCATCCTCATCAGAGCAGCAATGAACAGAAATGGGCACAGCTTTCTGCCTGCCCCAGCTTTGGCATGGGCCCTGGGCCTGGAGCAGGAGCAGCTCTGGAGGGCCCCAAGGTCAGGGCTTTGCCCTGTGCCTCTGTCCCTGCAGGCTGTCGTCATCCCCGGCTGCCCCACCTGGCTGGCCCCTTCCTTTGCTGACAGCTCTGCGTCCTGCCTGCCTCTGCCTGGGCACACAAAGCCTTGGGCTGCTCCAGACTCCTTCTGGGGGACGTGCTGCCCACAGCCCTGCCCTGGGAGGGAAATCCTTTTTCCTGGTGTCCAGTCTGGACCTTCCCAGCTGCTCTTGGTGCCATTATTTCCTTCTCAGGCTGTTTATGCAATGAAAAATATTCCACAATCTGTGGAATCACCTTCAATCCCTCCCAGGTTACTCTCCCCTCAGTCTCCACACCACTGAGCCCAGAGCCACAAACCTCTACATCCTGCTTATGTTATGAGGCCTCCAAAACCCATCTTGGGAGATTTTTGGGTCCTCTGCAAGGTCTGTGAAAATGGAAACAGTGGGCAAAGTTATTTGCTCCCGAATGTTGCAGTGACAGAGCAAGGGCCAATATCTTTAAATTGAATGAGGGTGGATTTAGATTTGTTAGAAGGAGGAAATATTTTACAATGAGAGTGGCAAAACTGCCCTGTTTTTCCAGAGAAGTGGATGTCCCATCCCAGGAATGCTCCAAGAGCAGGAGCTTTGTGCAATCTCACATAGTCAAACCCCCTCCTCTCCCCAAGGATGGAATCCTGTTGTGTGGGTTCTCTGATGTTCTGGGTGAGCTCCCAACACTTCTGGCCACAATGTCTGCTGAGGGCCAGCCAGGCTGCTGCAGTGGCAGTGACCTCACAGCCATCACCATTGCAGCCCTGTCCCCTGGGCCTGGCTCTCCCTTTTCCTCTGCCCCTGCCTTGTCTCTGCTGGGATGAGCATTTTTGTGACTGTCTTGTCCCTGAGTTATGGAACCAATGGTTTCCAATCAGGCTCCTGGAGCAGAAGTGGCTTCACAACCTTGTGAAGACTGAAAGACAAGAGCAAATGGGAAGTTAGAGTAGGATGTGGCTGGAAAGGGGCTGTGTGGCCGTGGGGCAGCACTTTTCTGGGGCCAATGTGGGGCACCATGGGTTTGAGATACTAATTTTTACGAATTTAAGGATTTTAGAAAACTTAAGATTGTAGTTAAAGATAGGCTTTGATGGAATTAATTGCTTTGCTAAAATAATTAAGAGTTAATGGCTAGTTGAAAGAAACCATATCTCAGATAAGCTATCCCAGGTCTAAAGTAACTAATTGTGTGCCATTTTGGTGTTTATTTAGGCTGTGTTTATAATGAGAAATGGAGAATTTGATAAATAGATCTAAGAAACACAGAACAATTGTAAATCTTCTAACACCCCAGAAACTCATTGAACAGTCATGGAGCTGGGAAGCTGGAGTCCTTTCAAACCTTCATTTGCTTGTTATCCATTGAAAAGGTTGAAAGTTTGGGAATGGAGGAAGACTCCTTTTCCTTCCTCCTTTTATGACCCCTGCCCATAAAAGGACCACCGACTCAATTCAGAGAGCAAACTACACAATGCTTAATGGCCTTTAAGCTAATTGCATACAAGCAGGAGAATGGGAGGTGTCAGGGTTATGAATATGTATTTGTATTTTGGGTATTGCAACACTTTTGTAAATAAACAGACTCTGTATTTACTTGTAATTTTGCAGTGTGTATTAGGGAGCGATCCCACAGAACTGCCTGGCTGTGTCACATTAAGCATACACTTCCTAACTCTAAAGTGTTAGAGAGTCTTTTTGTCTGCTGGATATTGATATTGGATCAATATCTGTATTTTAATAGATCATTTCTGACAACCGTCAGGACCCATGTTTTGCAGCTTTGGGCTGTGTCTCAAAAGCCCCAAAAAGTTTTCATTGTGTGTCTTTGTTTTAACAGTGAAGGAATATACTTGGTTGTTTGTGAAGTTTGAGATTGCTAGCATGTAGGGTAGCAGGTGGTTCTTAGCTGTGGAGGAGTGGGGAGGAGGCATGGGATGTGAGCTACCCCTCCCTCTCCAGTCTCGCAGAGTGATTTTTGTTGTGTCTCAGCCAGAATTTGTCAGATTTTAAGCCAGACTTCATTGAAACTCCTGGATGACTATATGTTTAGGGCCGTGAGGCACCCATGGCTGGTTTTTTGTGAGTCCAATACTGTTAGTGTTTGGAGTTGAGTTTTAACAGAAAAGGGAAACCCAGCAGCTTTGAGTGCGCAGAGGAAGCAGAGTCCGGAGCTTACGCCCAGCGCTGGCGGAGGCATCCGAGGGATCTGTAGCACTGAGGCGCGCAGCTGATATAGCCCACACTGTGCTTTGTAATATTTTAAGTCAAGTGGCAGCAGAGGCTTGGTCAGAGTTTCATAAAGATTTAGAACTACATCTAAGATCCACACAGCCCTTTGTGCAGTGTAGTGAAATTTCTGCCAAAGCTTGGCCCGTACTTTGTAGGATTTCCATCTGTGCTTTGATTACGCCGTGGCAAGAGATACGTTTGGCTTTCAGCTGCACACTTGCTATGGTATGTAAGGCTGTTTGCAATTTCTAAACACATTTTAACCGCAATATATCCAGCGCAAGGTCCAACAGAGGACTTGGTTTGCTAGCGATTTGTAACCAGCAATTTGAAGAGGGAGGAAACGAGCTTATGTTTTGTTATTTTGTGTAAGTGCTTGAGTTAGAGTGTTTGAGGTGTTTGATTGTGTTGTATGATTTCCCTCAGATTCAGATAAAAAAGAGCTTTTCCTCCAAGTGGTTAGTGTTGTGGTGAGCATTTTGGGAGAGTACTGCCATCCCGTGGTGAGGAGAGTATAACTACTTGTTTTCTTGCCAGCAATTAGAACGCTGAGCCTCATTTCTGAGGTAACACTGCCATCCTGTGTCAAAAGTTATAATTGTAGAGCCTAATGGACTTGCTTTACTACTAAATTTTTCCTTCCAAGCTGCAACTTGTTTTACCTTTTCCTTTTATTGGTAAAGTTACATGCCCAGAAATAGAAGGTACAGGAAGTGAGAGCGCAGTCCAGAGGAATTTCCCTGTCCAAGGAAGTGTTGTAACTGTAACCCGTGGATTGTTTTTATGTAGTTTGCCAGGAGCTGTGGGTCTGACGAGTTTTTAGGTGGAAGGCACCTAGAAGTGGAATTTGTGCTCTCTGTCGTACAGAGTAACAAAAGGCCACCCAGATAGCTCTATGGATTTTTTTGGTAACTGGTCAGGAGGCACACGCAGTAGTAAAATATTTGAGTTGTTAGAGAACGGGATTTCAGGAACCCTACAGAAACCAGCAGAGATCCTTAGGGTTGACTGTGCCCAGTACATTTTTTTAAGGGGAATACCAGGTAAAGCTTTGGAGGGATAAGATTCAAAAGCTTTGGGAGAAGAACTTAGAGCACAGGAGCAGATGAGTGTAAAGAGATTCCTAAGATTAGTCCCCTGGGATGTATTTTGCCACATTGGAAAGAGCTGGTGGGCTATGGTGGTAGAGAAACCAAGAGGGAGCTTGTTATGTTTTGCACACAATGGTGGCCACTTTACAGGCTTGAAGAGGGGATGAAATGGCCCTCAGCTGGTACACTGGATTATGAAACACTTTTACAGCTAATGCTTTTCCTTAGGCGTGAACAGAATTTGCAGGAGGTTGCTCATGCTGACATGTTTTCACTTTGGAACCACTCCGAGTGACAAAGGGATTGTGGGATTAGGCCACCCTCTGACCCCTTAGTATTAGCTCTTGGAAAGGATAATAAAGCCACCAGGGCAAAACCCAAACAATGCTGTAGTGCATGTTCAATAAACCAAAGATGCACACATCCTGACAAGGTACACCAAGCAGAGGCTCTGGAACAAGAAATGGTAGATTTGCTTAGACCACCCCCTAGAAAACGGGAGAGGGGAGGGGTAGTAGGGAAGACAGATTCAGAATTACCATCAACCCCAGCCTCCCCCACTTCATCCTCTGCTTCATCTTCCTTCGGGAGAACAGCAATTGAGGTAGGGGTTTCCCCACCAACTCCTGAACCAGGAGAGCCACCCAAACTGTGCCCACCACTACTCAGTAGGGGCAGCAAGTGGGATGAACCTGAACCCCTCCCACAGGGTCCTATAGCATCAAGGACCCAGAAACAAACTAGAGAGGTCATACAGACACCTCTAAGGGAAGCAATAACCCTGAGGGGACAACAGGGCAAATTAAGGTTCCCTTTTCTACTATAGATTTGGAGGCTTGGGAAAAGATTGCTAAGAGTTACCGAAGTGACCCTACAGTAGGTGTTGCCAAGAAAATTAGGTTTATGATTAAGCAGTGTAGGCATGATTGGGCTGACCTCCAGCTACTGCTTGATGTTTTAACAAAGACAGAGAAGCAATTGGTTTTGAAGGTAGCTGGGGATCTGGCTGATGATTGTAGAACAACACAGGAGGATGTTAAAGATGTATTTCCTCTTCAAGATCCTGGTTGGAATCCCAAAAACCCGGAGGGATCAGGATGGCTGAGGAGATACCAAGAATTGATAGTGAAAGGGCTGGAGAGAGCAAACCCTAAGACCATAAACTGGTCAGCCCTATATGCTATTCAACAGGGCCCCTCTCAAACACCTTCTGAATTTTTAAATCATTTGTGAGATGCAATGCGTCAACACACCACCCTGGATCCTCGATCTGATGAAGGAACACAACAATTGGTAAATTTGTTTTTAGGGCAATCTAGAGGAGATATCAGGTGGAAACTCCAGAAGACTCAGAGCCCAGCCAGCTGGAACTTGGTGACTTTGCTGGAGGAGACATGGAGAGTTTTTAGCAATTGGGAAGAGGGATATAAACAGGGGATGAGGAAATTGGTAGCAGTAGTAAGAGAGGAGGAAAAAGGAAAACCAAGGAAACCGAAACAAGGACCACCCCGACTGGGAAAAGACCAATGTGCATTTTGTAAGAAATTTGGACACTGGAAGAACCAGTGCCCAGAACGAAGAAGGGGTGAGGAACAGAGAAGAGATGATTGGAAAGGAGAAGGGGTGGTTGCTCATGTGAAGGAGGACTGAGGAGGACCGGAGGGCCCTACCCCAGGGGACCCTCTGGGTATAGTCAAACTGGGGAACAAAGAGAAAAAGGTGGAATTTTTAATAGACACAGGGGCAGCATATTCAGTGCTGAATAAGGCCCTGATACCTATAACAAATGATTATGGTAAGGGGGGCCACTGGCCAATCTGAAAGAGCTAATTTTTGCAAACCACTGAGGTATCAGTTGGGAAAACAGTGGGGAACTCATAGATTTTTATACATGCCTAATGGTCCACCTGCACTTTTGGGCAGGGATCTGCTAGAGCAGTTGGAAGCAAAAATAATATTTAAAAATGGGGAAATCAGTTTGGAGGTAAAAGATCATCAATATGTGGAATTGTTAAGCTTAATGCTAATAACCAAAGAAACTGAAGCTGCAAATGAAGAAGAAAATTTCAAGGAAATAATGGACCAGGTATTTCCTTGGGTGTGGGCTTCCAATATACCAGGGAGAGCAAAGAATGCACTACCAATACAAATCAGGCCCAAAGAAGGGGAACAGCCAGCAAGGGTTAAGCAATATCCTTTGAAAAAGGAAGACAGGGAAGGGATCAGTCCAATCATTGAAATCTTTTTGCAGATAGGACTATTAAAGAATGTCAATCTGATTTTAATACTCCTATTCTGCCAATAAAGAAGCCCAAAGGATCAAATAGGTTAGTACAAGATTTAAGGGCTGTTAACAAGGTAACTGAAGATTTGTACCCAGTGGTTGCCAAAACTTAGACCTTGTTTACTCGATTTAAACCTGAACTAACCTGGTTTTTGTTCTAGATTTAAAGGATGCTTTCTTTTGCCTTCCTCTCCCTGAAGTCAGCCAGAAAATTTTTGCATATGAATGGGAAAGCCCCAAAACTGGACACAAAACTCAGCTCAAATGGTCAGTTCTACCCCAAGGATTTAAGAACTCTCCCACAATATTTGAAGAACAACTTGCAAATGCTCTGGAATCCTGGGAAGCTCCATCAGGAGAAGGACAGCTGTTCCAGTATGTGGACGACCTCCTGAGAGCTACCAAAACTCAAGAGGCATGTGTGGAGCGGACAGTAAGCCTCCTAAACTTTTTGGGTCTACAGGGGTATAGTATCCCAGAAGAAAGCCCAGCTGGTGAGGCAAACAGTTCTTTCTTTGGGCTACGAGGTCAGTGCTGGACAGAGAACCTTCAGATGGGTCACAAGGAGGCAATATGCCAGACCCCAAAACCCCAGAGAGTAAAAGAACTGAGAACCTTTTTGGGCATGACGGGGCGTGCAGACTGTGGATTTACAATTATGGGCTGTTTGTCAAACCCCTGTATGCCTTGATTACAGAATGAAACAGAGATCTCCAATGGATGAAAGAAGCAACAGGAGCCTTGGACCAGCTAAAGAAGGCCCTCATGTCAGCTCCAGCCCTGGGACTCCCAGACGTGAGTAAACCATTCCTTTTGTTTTCTCAGGAAAAGCAGGGGATTGCTTTGGGAATACCAGCACAGACCTGGGCCCGTATGGCAGGGCAGTTGCTCCTCTCTAAGCAGCTGGGTGCAGCAGCTAAGGGATGGCCAGGGTGTCTCAGAGCCATTTCAGCAGTGGCAGTGAATATTCAAGAAGCACTCAAGTTCACCCTAGGCCAGAAGATGACTGTGCTAGTGTCCCACACGGTGTCTGCAGTCCTGGCGGTAAAAGGTGGACACTGGCTTTCCCTGCAGAGATTCTTGAAATACCAAGCCACAATGGTAGAACAAGATGATGTAGAAATTGTGGTAACCAATCTTTTGAACCCAGCTTCCTTCCTCAGTGGGAGTGTGGGAGAAGCAGTGATCCATGATTGCCTGGAGACCATCGAAGCCACCTTCTCCAGTCACCCAGACCTGAAGGACATCCCTCTCGAGGACACTGAGACCTGGTTTACTGATGGAGGCAGCTATGTGATCAGTGGAAAAAGACACACTGGGTATGACCATGAGCTGAGAGGTAACAGAGTCTGGGCCAAAACCAGCGAACACCTCGGCACAGAAGGCTGAAATAATTGCCTTAACCCGGGCTTTAGAATTGGCAAAAGGAAAGAAAATTTATATTTACACTGACTCAAGTATGCATTTGAGGTAGTTCATGCACATGGAGCCATCTGGAAAGAAAGAGGACTGTTGAACTCACAAAGAAAAAGTATTGAACATGCACAAGAGATAATCAAACTGTTGGAGGCAGTCCAGCTACCTGAAAGAGTAGCCATCATGCACATCAAGGCCCATCAAAAAGGGAGCTCTGAATTGGAAGAAGGAATTGAGCTGGCAGACAGGCAA
>JAJEOU010000574.1:0-30272 GCA_021534815.1 Acrocephalus arundinaceus
GGATGACATCACACATTCTGGTAACACCCTGCCGGTGATGTCATCATACCAACAATGACGTCACTCATGACGCCCCCTCCCATTTGGTGATGACGTCACCCCGTTGATCCGTGACATCACGTCCGGTCACCAACGTCACCCCCCCGTCCCCCGTGGCAACATTGCTGCGTGACGTCACACCATGATGACATCACGCCCCGATGACATAACGCGCCTGATGACGTCACCCCCGCCGTGGACACCACACCGACCGCTCCGTCAGTGACATCACTTCCTGTTTACCCCGCCCTCCCCCCGTGACATCACACGCCCCTTCACCATCACCGCGTGACATCATCGCTGCTGCCGCCCCGCCCCCTTTACCGGTGTGGTCGTGTCCCCTGGGAAAGGGGCGTGTCCACAAAGGGGGCGTGTCCCTGATGTAAGGGGGCGTATCCCGGGGGTCGGGGGCGTGTCCCCACAGAAGGGGCGTGTCCACTTTGAAGGGGGCGTGTCCCCATGGTCGGGGGCGTGTCCCTAAGAACGGGGACACCCCCCTGAGATGGGGGCGTGTCCCCGGGTTAAGGGGGCGAGTCCCTATGGAAAGGGGCGTGTCCCCAAAGGAGGGGGCGTGTCCCCGATGTAATGGGGCGTGTCCCCTTTGAGGGGGGAGTGTCCCCTGCTAAGAGGGCGTGTCCCGGGCTCAGGGGGCGTGTCCCGGGTCAGGGGCGTGTCCCGGGCTCAGGAGGCGTGTCCCGGCTCAGGGGGCGTGTCCCGGGTCAGGGGGCGTGTCCCGGGCTCAGGGGGCGTGTCCCGGGCTCAGGGGGCTTGTCCCGGGTCAGGGGGCGTGTCCGGGTCAGGAGCCGTGTCCCGGGTCAGGGGGCGTGTCCCGGGCTCAGGGGGCGTGTCCCGGCTCAGGGGGCGTGTCCCGGTCAGGGGGCGTGTCTCAGAGCTCCCCGCGGGCGTGCAGCATGTAATGCTCGTGCAGCTCTGCCACCAGCCCGAAGGCGCCCGCGCACTCCGTGCACCGGAACGGCTCCGGGGGCGGGGCCGCGGCGGGGGGAGGGGGCGGGGCGTGTCTGCGCGGAGGGGGCGGGGCCGGGGAGGGGCTGCGGCGGCGGCGGCGCCGGGCGTGGTCGCAGCGGTGAGCGCCCAACGCGCCGGGGGCCACGAAGCCCAACCCGCACTCGGCGCAGATGTAGTGGAACTTAAACGGGGGGGAGGGGCCCGGAGGGGTGGGGGAGGGGTTGTGGGGTGGGGGAGGGGCGGAGGGTCTGGCCACGCCTCCCGGCGTTCCGGCTCCGCCCCCTTGGGGGCGTTTCCGCCCCACGTGGTAACTGCGGTGAACTTTGAGGGCGCGGGAGGTGCCGAAGCCACGCCCACACTCCGGGCATTTGTGCCACTCCTCGGACACGCCCCCTGCGCGAGGGGTGGGCGGGGTCAGGCCGGGGTGACTTCCGGGGCTGGCCCCGCCCCCTCCGGGTTCCACTTCCCCTCCCCCTCCTCCTCCTCCTCCTCCAGAGGGGTCTGGGAAGGGTCGGAGCTCCTCCCCCGATGGGCGTGGCCGGGAACCTGTGGGGGAGGGGCCATGAGGAAGGAGGGGTCAGTGAGGGGAGGGGTCAAAGAGGGGGAGGGGTCAGAGAGGGGGAGGGGTCAGTGAGGGGGAGGGGTCAGAGAGGGGGGAGGGGTCAGTGAGGGGGAGGGGTCAGTGAGGGGGAGGGGTCAATGAGGGGGGAGGGGTCAGTGAGGGGGAGGGGTCAGTGAGGGGGGAGGGGTCAGTGAGGGGGAGGGGTCAGTGAGGGGGAGGGGTCAGTGAGGGGGAGGGGTCAGTAAAGTGACGTCACTGTGGGGGAGGGGCAAGTGGGAGTGACCCTAAAGTGGGGGAGGGGCCAGTGAGGAGAGGGAGGGGTCAGGGATGGGTGACCCCAGGGTGGGGGAGGGGTCAGACAGGGGCGTTGCCCCCACGGTGGGTGGGGGAGGGGCGGTACCTGCGCAGCCGTTGGCGGGGGTGGGGGAGGGGGCGCCGCTCCCCTCCCCCGACGACACCGACGTGGCCTCGGAGCCGGAATCGTCCTCGGGCGGGGCCGGCGGGGCTGGGGGAGGGGCAGGGGGCGTGGTCAGTGACGGGACGCTCAAAGCCACGCCCCTAAAGGCCCCGCCCCTCCCCCACTCACCGCCCGCCTCTTCCTCCTCTTCTTCCTCCTCGTCTTCCTCCTCCTCTTCTTCCTCTTCCTCCTCCTCCTCCTCCTCCTCGAAGGCGCCGTCCTCGCTCCCGCCCGACTGCCCCGGGCCCCGCCCCGCCGCCATCATGGCCGCCCCTGCCCCGGGGACACGCCCACTTCAAACAGGCCACGCCCACCACGTGCTGAGCCACGCCCACCTCACTCCGGATTTGCTCCTTGGGTCACAAACCCCTCCCAGCACATTAAAAGCCACGCCCACAATGGGGTCAGGCCCCTCCCACTATTCCTGGGACATTCCCACAACCCCACAAGCTCCTCCTACCACCCCAAGCCCCTCCCACAATGGCTCAAACCCCTCCCATCATTCCCAAGGCACTCCCAGCATCCCAGAAACCCCTCCCACAATGGCTCAAACCCCTCCCATCATTCCCAAGGCACTCCCAGCATCCCACAAACCCCTCCCACAACGGGGTCAGACCCCTCCCACTATTCCTGGGACACTCCCACCACCCCACAAACCCCTCCCACAAATTTTTCGGCCTCTCCCATCTCCCAGCCCCACTTTGCATCCCACAAGCCACGCCCACAACCCCATAAGCCCCTCCCACAAATCCTCCAGCCCCTCCCACAAACCTTTGAGCCCCTCCCATCCCCCCAGATCCACTTTGTATCCACAAGCCCGGCCCACAACCCCACAAGCCACTCCCACTATCTGGGACACTCCCACAACCCCACAAGCCCCTCCCACTATCTGGGACACTCCCACAACCCCACAAGCCCCACCCACAACCCATAAGCCACTCCCATCCCCCCAGCCCCACTTTGCATCCCACAAGCCCCGCCCAGAATGGGTCAGGCCCCTCCCACCATGTCTGGGACACTCCCACAACCCCACAAGCCCCTCCCACAAATCTTTCGGCCTCTCCCATCCCCCAACCCCACTTTGCATCCCGCAAGCCCCGCCCACCATGTCTGGGACACTCCCACTGTCCCACAAGCCCCTCCCACAAATCCCCCAGCCCCTCCCATCCCCCAGCCCCACTTTGCATCCCACAAGCCCCACCCACAACCCACAAGCCCCTCCCACTATCTGGGACACTCCCACCACCCCACAAACCCCTCCCACAAACCTTTAAGCCCCTCCCATCCCCCAGCCCCACTTTGCATCCCACAAGCCACGCCCACAACCCCATAAGCCCCTCCCACAAACCCTTTAGACCCTCCCACAAATCTTTGAGCCCCTCCCATCCCCCCAGATCCACTTTGCATCCCACAAGCCACTCCCACAACCCCACAAGCCCCTCCCACTATCTGGGACACTCCCACCGCCCCACAAACCCCTCCCACAAATCTTTCGGCCCCTCCCATCTCCCAGCCCCACTTCCCATCCCACAAGCCACGCCTACAACCCCATAAGCCACTCCCACTATCTGGGACACTCCCACCACCCCACAAGCCCCTCCCACAAATCCTTCAGCCCCTCCCATCCCCCGACCCGCTTTGCATCCCAGAAGCCCCTCCCACAAATCCTGCAGCCCCTCCCACAAACCTTTGAGCCCCTCCCATCCCTTCAGATCCACTTTGCATCCCACAAGCCCCACCCACAACCCCACAAGCCCCTCCCACTATCTGGGACACTCCCACTGTCCCACAAGCCCCTCCCACAAATCCTCCAGCCCCTCCCATCCCCCAGACCCGCTTTGCATCCCACAAGCCCCGCCCAGAATGGGTCAGGCCCCTCCCACCATGTCTGGGACACTCCCACCACCCCACAAACCCCTCCCACAAATCTTTAAGCCCCTCCCATCTCCCCAGCCCCACTTTGCATCCCACAAGCCCCACCCACAACCCCATAAGCCACTCCCACAAACCCTCAAGCCCCTCCCACCATCACTGGGACACTCCATCACCCCACAAGCCCCTCCCACAAATCTTTAAGCCCCTCCCATCTCCCCAGCCCCACTTTGCATCCCACAAGCCCCGCCCACAATGGGTCAGACCGCTCCCACCATTCCCAGGGCACTCCCACCATCCCACAAGCCCCACCCACAACCCCATAAGCCCCTCCCACTATCTGGGACACTCCCACCACCCCACAAGCCCCTCCCACAAATCTTTAAGCCCCTCCCATCCCCCAGCCCCACTTTGCATCCCATAAGCCACGCCCACAACCCCATAAGCCCCTCCCACAAACCCTTTAGACCCTCCCACAAATCTTTGAGCCCCTCCCATCCCCCAACCCCACTTGGCATCCCTCAAGCCCCGCCCACAACCCCACAAGCCCCTCCCACCCTGCCCCACCCATCCCCCACTCCCCCAAGCCCCTCCCCCTTCCCAAGGCCCCTTTTCCCCTCCCCCTCCACCCCTCCCCCCTTTCCCCCAAACCCCCAAACCCCTCCCCCACCCCAAGCCCCTCCCCCTCCCCCTCAGGCCCCTCCCCCTTTCCCTCCGCTGTCAATCCCACAATGCCCCGCGCGCTCGGTGGGGGTGGGGCCTCCCCCCCTTTTTTTTTTTTTTTTTTTTTCCTCCCGCCCCGCTGGGGGGCGCTGTCCCCGCCTTCCCACAATGCCCCGCGCGCCCTTTTCTCCCCTCCCCCACCCTTCCCCTCCCCCCCCCGGGCCGCTCTCACCGCTCGGAGCCGCTCCCGGAGCCGCCGCCGCCGCCGCCGCGCGGCGCATGCGCGGAAAGGGGCGTGACCGCCCTCAAACCCCGCCCCCTCCCTCCTAACACGCCCCCTCCCCCTTTAAACCCCGCCCCCTCCTTCCCTTTAACCCCATTGGCCACGCCCCCTCCGGGGCAGCGCCCCCTGGCGGGAATCCCGAGTCACGCGACGCGGACACGTGACCCGGCCGAGGGGGAGCGCACGTGACTCGGCTGTGGTGGGGACACGTGACCGGCGGGACACGTGACCGGGACTGAACCAAAACCACGCCCCCTCCTACCCCCCCTCCCCCCACCGCGAGCGAAACTGGGACGGGAGAGCGGAAACTGGGAGGGGGGAGGGGAAACTGGGAGGGGTGGGAACCCCGAATGGGGGGGGCGGGGACAGGGGGGACCCCAAAATCTGGGGGGGCTGAAAACCCCAAATGTGTGGGGCAGGGGACCCCAAATGTGGGGGGGTTGGGACACGAGGGACCCCAAATCTCTGGGGTTGGAACCCGAAAATCTGTGGGGCAGAGACACAAGAAACCCCAAAATCTGTGGGGCTGAAACCCCAAAATCTGTGGGGCTGGGACACAAAGGACCCCAATTTTGGGGGGCTGGGAACCCCAAAATCTGTGGGGCAGACACAGGAGGGACCCCAAAATCTGTGGGGCTGAGAACCCCAAATCTGTGGGATTAAGACTGGGGAGACCCCAAATCTGTGGGGTGGGAACCCCAAAATCTGTGGGGCAGAGACTGCGGGGATCCCAAATCTCTGGGGACCCCCAAATCTGTGGGGCAGAAATGGGGAGACCCCAAATCCGTGGGACTGAAACCCCCAAAATCTGTCGGGCTGGGACTCAAGGGACCCCAATTCTATGGGGCTGGGAACCCCAAAATCTGTGGGGCAGAGTCAGGAGGGACCCCAAATGTGTGGGGTTGAGACAGGGGAGACCCCAAATCTGGGGGGGCTGGGAACCCCAAATGTGGGGCTGAGATATGGGGGGAGATCCCAAATCTCTGGGGACCCCAAAATTTGGGGGGCAGAAATGGGGAGACCCCAAAATCTGTGGGGCAGAGACACAGGAACCCCCAAAATCTGTGGGGTGGGACCCCAAATGTGGGGCTGAGAACCCCAAAATCTGTGGGGCAGAGACTGGGGGGACCCCAAATCTCTGGGGCTGAGATATGGGGGCGATCCCAAATATTTTGGGACCCCCAAATTGATTGGGCCGGGAGATGGGGGACCCCAAATCTGAGGGGTGGGACCCCAGATTTTTGGGACGCGGATATGGGGTGACCCCAAATCTTTGGGGACCCCAAATCTGTGGGGTGGGACCCCAAATTTATAGGGTGGGACCCCCAATTTTTGGGCACCCCAAATAAATGGGTGACCCCAAATCTGTGGGTCCCGGATATGGGGTGACCCCAAATCTTTAGGAACCCCAAATTTCTGGGGTGGGACCCCAAATCAATGGGGTGACCCCAAATCTTTGGGTGACCCCAAATTTATGGGGTGGGACCCCAAAGCTTTAGAGTTAGGACCCCAAATCAATGGGGTGACCCCAAATCTGTGGGGTTCCCAAATCTGTGGGGTGGGACCCCAAAATTTATGGGGTGGGGCCCTAAAAACTGTGGGGGGTGACCCCGAATCAATGGGTGACCCAAAATCTTTTGGGTGACCCCAAATTTCTGGGGTGGGGACCCCAAATCAATGGGTGACCCCAAATCTGTGGGTCCCGGATATGAGGTCACCCCAAATCTTTGAGGACCCCAAATCTTTGGGGTGGGACCCCAAATCTGTGGTGACCCCAAATTTCTAGGGTGGGACCCCAAACCTTTGGGGACCCCAAATCAATGGGGTGACCCCAAATCTTTGGGTCCCGGATATGGGGTGACCCCAAATCTGTGGTGACCCCAAATTTATAGGGTGGGACCCCAAATTTCTAGGGTGGGACCCCAAACCTTTGGGGACCCCAAATCAATGGAGTGACCCCAAATCTTTGGGTCCCGGATATGGGGTGACCCCAAATCTGTGGTGACCCCAAATCTGTGGGGCCGGGACCCCAAATCTTTGGGGACCCCACATTTTTAGGTTGGGACCCCAAATTTGTGGGTCCCGGATATGGGGTGACCTCAAATCTGTGGGGACCCCAAATTTCTGGGGTGGGACCCCAAATCTGTGGGGACCCCAAATTTCTGGGGTGGGACCCCCAAACCTTTGGCTCCGGATATGGGGTGACCCCAACCCCAACCCCTCCCCCCCCCCGCCCGTCCCCGGCGGGGTCAGTGGGGCAGAGGTGGGGGTGGGGCACCCTTGGGTGCCCATAATTGGGGGGCGGGGGCGGGTGCCCCACATTCCTGGGCCGGGCCGCCGCCCCTCCCCCCCCCCCACCCCGGGGTGTTTGTGGGGGTGGGGCGGGGATAAAGGGACCCCCCCGGGGCGCGGCCCCGCACCCACCCCGGGCATGGAGCGGGGGCTGCGGCTGCTGCTGGCGCTGGGAGCGCTGCTGGGGGGTGCGCGGGGGCCCAGGGGTGCTGGGGGGGCCCAGGGGTGCTGGGGGGGCTGTGGGTGCTGGGGGGGCTGTGGGTGCTGGGGGGGCTGTGGGTGCTGGGGAGGGGTTATGGGGGCTATGGGGTGCTGGGGGGTCCTATGGGTGCTGGGGGTCCCATGGGTGCTGGGGGGGTTATGGGGGCTATAGGGGGGCTATGGGTCCCATGGGGGGGCTATGGGTATTGGGGGGTCCCATGGGTGCTGGGGGGGTTATGGGGGGGCTATAGGGTCCTATGGGTGCTATGGGGTGCCATAGGGTGCTATGGGAGGGTTATGGGTGCTGGGGGTTGCTGGGGGGTGCGCGGGGTCCCTGGGGTGCTGAGGGGGGGTTATGGGTGCTATGGGGGGGCTGTGGGGGGGCTATGGGTGCTGGGGAGGGGTTATGGGGGCTATGGGGTGCTGGGGGTCCCATGGGTGCTATGGGAGGGTTATGGGTGCTATAGGGGGCTATGGGGTGCTGGGGGGTCCCATGGGTGCTATGGGGTGCTATAGGGTGCTGTGGGTGCTATGGGGTCCCATGGGTGCTGAGGGGGGGGGTTATGGGTGCTATGGGGGGCTACGGGGGGGCTATGGGTGCTGGGGGGTCCCAGGGGTCCCATGGGTGCTATGGGAGGGTTATGGGTGCTGAGGGGGGGCTATGGGTGCTATGGGGGTTTATGGGTCCCATGGGTGCTGTGGGGGGTTATGGGGGGCTATAGGGGGTATGGGAGTGCTGGGGGGTGCTGGAGGGTCCCGTGGGTGCTGGGGGGGGGGGGGCTATGGGTCCCATGGGTGCTATAGGGTCCTATGGGTGCTATGGGGGGGCTATGGGTGCTATAGGGTGCTGTGGGTGCTATAGGGGGGCCTATGGGTGCTGAGGGGGGTCCCATGGGTGCTATAGGGTCCTATGGGTGCTGGGGAAGGTTATGGGTGTTATGGGGGGCTATGGGTGCTATGGGGTGCTATAGGGGGGCTATGGGTTCTGAGGGTGCTGGGGGATCCCATGGGTGCTGGGGGGGGTGCTGAGGGTCCTGTGGGTGCTATGGGAGGGCTATGGGTGGTATGGGGGTGCCATAGGGTCCCATGGGTGCTATGGGGTGCCATAGGGGGCTATGGGAGGGTTATGGGTGCTGTAGGGTGCTATGGGTGCCATAGGGTCCTATGGGTGCTATGGGGGGGCTATGGAACGGTTATGGGTGCTATGGGTGCTGGGGGGTCCCGTGGGTGCTATGGGACGGTTATGGGGGCTGTGGGTGCTATGGGGGGGCTGTGGGTCCCATGGGTGCTATAGGGTCCTATGGGTGCTATGGGGGGGCTATGGGTGCTATAGGGTGCTGTGGGTGCTATGGGGGGGCCCATGGGTGCTATGGGGGGGGTTATGGGTGGTATGGTGGTGCTGGGGGGGTCCCATGGGTGCCGTGGGGTCCCATGGGTGCTATAGGGTGGTGTGGGGAGTTATGGGGTCCCATGGGTGCTCTAGGGTTTGTGGGGGGCTGGGGGGTGTCCCATGGGTGCTGGGGGGGTCCCTTGGGTCCTTTTGGGGTCCCTTTGGGGTCCCTTTGGGCTGTCCCAGCCCCTCCCCCCCTTCACTGACCCCTCTCCCCTCCCCCCACAGCTCTGTGCCCCCTCCCCCCCCTCGGGGCCGCCCCCGCCCCCCCGCGCTGCCCCTGGGCCGCCCCTCCCCCACCCCCGCCGCCCACCCCTCCCCCGCTGCCGCCGGACTGCGACACCCAAGGGACACCGGAGGTGGCGGCGGCGGTGACGTCATCGTCGGGGGGCACCCAAGGGACACCGGTGGGGACAGCGGCCACCAACTGCTCCGGGGACAGCGCAGGTGACACCGTCATGGTGGCCCCCGGCGGGGACATCGCGGTGGGGGGGACGGACGGACCCGGGGTCACCCCTGGGGACACTCGGGGACACCCCAGGGACGTCACCGGAGGTGCCACCACCACCATGGCCGCTGTGACCACGTCCCCAGGAAGTGACAAACTCTTGGTGGCCACCCAGAGTGACATCGGAGTGGAGGGGACAACAGACCCGAGTGTCACCGGTGGCCTTGGGGACACTTTGGGACACCTCAATGATGTCACCAGAGATGCCACCACCCCATCCCGACCTGTCACCGCAACCTCAGGAGGTGACAAAGTCCTGGTGGCCACCAATGGTGATGTCCCCATGGAGGGGACACAAGACCCGAGTGTCACCAGTGACCCTGGGGACCCTTCAGGACGCGTCACTGATGTCCCCAGAGATGTCACCACAGTGGTGGCACCTGTGACCACATCCCCAGGAGGTGACAATGGAGGGGACGTGGCCCTGGAGGGGACAGCCCAGCCCGGTGCCACCAACTGCTCTGGGGACACTGCAGGACACGGCCCCGATGTCACCGGAGATGCCACCACCACCATGGCCGCTGTGCCGGTGTCCCCGGGAGGTGACAAAGTCCTGGTGGCCACAGGTGGTGACATCAATGTAGAGGGGACAGCAGACCCAAGTGTCACCGGTGACCCTGGGGACCCTTCAGGAGGCGTCACCGATGTCCCCAGCGATGTCACCACCATGGTGGCACCTGTGACCACGTCCCCAGGAAGTGACAAACTCTTGGTGGCCACCAATGGGGACGTGGCCATGGAGGGGACAACAGACCTGGGTGTCACCAGTGACCCTGGGGACACTTTGGGACACCTCAATGATGTCACCGGAGATGCCACCACCCCATCCAGATCTGTCACTGCAACCTCGGGAGGTGACAAAGTCCTGGTGGCCACCAATGGAGATGTGGCCATGGAGGGGACACAAGACCCGGGTGTCACCGGTGGCTTTGGGGACCCTTCAGGACACGTCACCGATGTCCCCAGAGATGCCACCACCGTGGTGGCACCTGTGACCACATCCCCAGGAAGTGACAATGGAGGGGACGTGGCCCTGGAGGGGACAAACGGTGCCACCAACTGCTCTGGGGACACTGCAGGACACGGCCCCGATGTCACCGGAGATGCCACCACCACCATGGCCGCTGTGCCGGTGTCCCCAGGAGGTGACAAAGTCCTGGTGGCCACCCAGGGTGACACCGGTGACCCTGGGGACCCTTCAGGAGGCGTCACTGATGTCCCCAGAGATGCCACCACCGTGGTGGCACCTGTCACCACGTCCCCAGGAAGTGACAAACTCTTGGTGGCCACCAATGGAGAGGTGACCATGGAGGGGACAGCCCAGCCCGGTGTCACCAGTGGCTTTGGGGACACTTTGGGACACCTCAATGACGTCACTGGAGGTGCCACCACCCCACCTGGACGTGTCACCACATCCCCAGGAGGTGACAAAGTCCTGGTGGCCACAGGTGGTGACATCAATGTAGAGGGGACAGCAGACCCAGGTGCCACCGGTGACCCTGGGGACACTTCAGGACACGTCACCGATGTCCCCAGAGATGTCACCACAGTGGTGGCACCTGTGACCTCTGTCCCAGCGTCCCCAGGAGGTGACAAAGTCCTGGTGGCCACCAATGGTGACCTCGCCCTGGAGGGGACAGCCCAGCCCGGTGTCACCGGTGGCTTTGGGGACACTTTGGGACACCTCAGTGACGTCACCGGAACTCCCACCACCCCCGCAATGACGTCACTTCCGTCCGGCGCCGCCCCCTCCCCCAAGGGTGACGCCGTCATGGTGGCCCCGGGCGGCGACATCGCGGTGGGGGAGGGGACGCCGCCCACCACCGGCGATGACGTCAGCAGGGTCCTCGGCGGTGACGTCACCGGGTGCCACCACCCCGCCCCTCCCCCTCCCCCCCACGCGGCGTTCCCGGTCACCGCCGCCCCTCCCCCACGCGGAGCCCCGGGGGTCTCAAGCTCCGCCCCTTTCCCCAAGCCCCTCCCCCTCCTCCTGGCGGTGCTGCCCCTCCCCCTCCTCCTCCTGCCCTGACCCCGCCCCCCATAAAATATTTATTGCCCCTCCCCCCTAATTAATAAAAACGATTCTGATTGGTCACGTGAGTGGGCGTGTCCGTGTGGGGGGAGGGGCGGGTCCGTGTGAGGGAGGGGGAGGGGCAGGACAAACCCCCCCGGCCCCTCCCCCACCCCCCAATTTCCGCATTTTCTTCCCCAAAAATCAAAAAGGGGAAGTTGAGGGAGGGTGGGGGAGGGGTGGAGGGGGAGGAAAAAAAGGGGGAGGGGCTTTAATGAGGCCCCGCCCCCACCCCGGGGCATAAAAAGGGGTCCCATGGGTGGGGGGAGGGGCCGGGAGCACCAATGGGGTGGGGGTGGGGCTGGGCGCTGCTGTGGGGGCTGCTGGGGGCAGGTAACCCCTCCCCCACCCGGGGACCCCTCCCCCACCCGGGGACCCCTCCCCCACCCACGGGACCCCTCCCCCACCCACGGGACCCCCCGGGGGCACCTGAGGGTGGGGGAGGGGCCGGAAATTTCGGGGTTTTAAAATTTTTTTGGGATTTTTTTTTTTTTTTTTTTTGATTTTTAATTTTTTTTTCGGATTTTTGGGATTGGGGGGGGGGTTTGGAATTTTTTAATTATTTTATGGAATTTTTTCGGGTTTTTTGCATTTTTTAATTTTTTTTTTTTTTAATTTTTTTTTTTTGTTTGGTTTTTTTTGGGGTTCTTTTTCCTTTTTTTTTTTTAATTTTAAAATTTTAAATTTTTTAAATTTTTATTTTTAATTTTTTAAAATTTTTTTAAAATTTATTTTGGGCTCTTTTTTTTTGTTTGGGTTTTTTTTGGGATCTTTTTCATTTTTTTTTAATTTTAAAATTTTAATTTTAATTTTTTATTTTTAATTTTTTTTAAATTTTTTTTTAATTTTTTTTTAAAATTTTTTTTTTGTTTGGGTTTTTTTGGGATCTTTTTCCTTTTTGTTTTTTTTTCTTTAAATTTTAAATTTTTTAAATTTTTTAATTTTTTATTTTTAATTTTTTTAAATTTTTTTTTAAAATTTATTTTGGGTTGGGATTTTTTTTGGAGGGGTCTCCCCCACCCCTCCCCCACCCCTCCCCCACCCCTCCCCCACCCCTCCCCCACCCTCACCCCTCTCCCCTCCCCCCCCAGCCCCCGCCCTGCGCTGCCCCCGCTGTGACGTCACCGGCTGCCGCCCCGTCCTCTGCCCCTCCCCCCGCGCCGCGTGCCGCCGCACGACGCTGACGTCACTCAGAGGTACCGGGGGGGTGGGGGAGGGGCTGGGGTGGGGGAGGGGCGACCCCGAGTGACCTCTGACCCCTCCCCCCCAGGGGGGTTGGAGCTGTCGCGGGAGGAGAGCGGCTGTGACGTCACGGGCCCCCCCGATGTCGTCATCACGTTCCTTTCCCACGGCGAGCACGTGACCCTGCGGGAGGAGCGCCGGGGGGCGGGGCCAGGGCCAGGACACGCCCCCTCCCCTCCCCCACCCAACGGCACCGAGAGGGGTGAGTGAGGGGGGGAGGGGCTGTACTGGTTTGTACTGGTTTGTACTGGTTTGTACTGGTTTGTACTGGTCTATACTGGTTTAGACTGGTTATACTGGGATTTACTGGTTTGTACTGGTTTGTAGTGGTTAATATTGGTTTATACTGGTTTGTACTGGTTTTTACTGAGATATACTGGTTTATACTGGTTTGGGGTGGGTTGTAGTGGTTTATACTGGTTTATATTGGTTATACTGGTTTATACTGGGGTGTAGTGGGTTATACTGGGATTTCTTGTTTTATACTGGTCTGTACCAGTCCATACCGGTCCATACTGGTCCATACTGGTTTATATTGGTTTATACTGGTCCCTACCAGTTTATACTGGTCCGTACTGGTCCATACTGGTTTATATTGGTCCATACTGGTCCATACTGGTCCGTACTGGTCCGTACTGGTCCATACTGTTCTATACTGGTCCATACTGGTCCATACTGGTCCGTACTGGTCCATACTGGTTTATACTGGTCCATACTGGTCCGTACTGGTCCATACTGGTCCATACTGGTCCATACCGGTCCATACTGGTCCATACTGGTCCGTACTGGTCCGTACTGGTCCATACTGGTCCGTACCGGTTTATACTGGTCCATACTGGTTTATATCAGTCCATACTGGTCTGTACTGGTCCATACTGGTCCATACCGGTCCATACTGGTTTATACTGGCCCGTACTGGTCCGTACTGGTTTATATTGGTTTATACTGGTCCCTACCAGTTTATACCGGTCCATACTGGTCCATACCGGTCCATACTGGTCCATACTGGTCCATACTGGTCCGTACTGGTTTATACTGGTTTATATCTATTTATACTGGTTTATACCTGTCCATACTGGTCCATACTGGTTTATACTGGTCCATACTGGTCCATACTGGTTTATACTGGTCCATACTGGTTTATACTGGTTTATACTGGTCCGTCCCGCTCCCAGGCCCGCCCCGGCTCTGCCCCACCTGTGACGGCTCCGACGGTTCCTGCCGGAGGCGCCCCCTGGCGGTGCTGCCCTGCCCCCACCCCGGGGATCGCTGCATTGACGTCATCAGCCGGGGCCCGGGGGGAGGTGGGGGCGGGGCCGGGGGGCGGGGGAGGGGCCAGGAGGGAGGAGGGGCTACAGGGGAAGGACAGGGGAAGGGGAGGAGTCAAAATGGGGGAGGGGCCATGAAAGGGGAGGGGTCACAATGGGGGAGGGGTCGAAATGGGGGAGGGGTCACAGTGGGAGAGGGGCAAAAATGGGGGGAGGGGCCATGAAGGGGGAGGAGTCAAAGTGGGGGTGGGGCCACAATGGGGGAGGGGCTATGAAGGGGCGGGGTCACAGTGGGGGAGGGGGAGGGGTCACAATGGGGGAGGAGTCACAGGGGAAGGAAAAGGGGAGGAGTCAAAGTGGGGGCGGGGCCACGGGGGGCCACAATGGGGGAGGGGCAACAGTGGGGAAGGAGAGGGAAAAGGGGAGGAGTCACAAAGTGGGGGAGGGGCCATGGAGGGGGAGGGGCCATGGAGGGGGAGGGTCCCCAATGGGGGGAGGGGCATCAAAAAGTGGGCGTGACCACAAAGTGGGAGGAGTTCCCCGGGTGGGGGCGGGGCCTGGGCGGTGGGCGTGTCTCAGGTGGGGGGCGGGGCCTCACCTTTGACCCCTGCGTGACCCCGCCCGCAGTGGGGGAGGGGCGGATCCGGGGGTGTGGCCGGGCCGGGCCCTGCCGGGGCCTCCTCGCATTGGACAGCGGCGGCCGCGGGGTGGAGCTGAACTGCGGGAACCAGTACGGTGAGACTGGGGGGACTGGGGGGACTGGGAGGGACTGGGAGGGAACTGGGGGGGACTGGGATAAACTGGGAGGGACTGGGAGGGACTGGGAGGGACTGGGAGGGACTGGGATGGACTGGGAGGGACTGGGAGGGACTGGGAGGGACTGGGAGGGACTGGGATGGACTGGGAGGGACTGGGAGGGACTGGGAGGGACTGGGAGGGACTGGGATGGACTGGGATGGACTGGGATGGACTGGGATGGACTGGGAGGGACTGGGAGGGACTGGGAGGGAACTGGGAGGGACTGGGAGGGGATTGGGAGGGACTGGGAGGGGACTGGGATGGACTGGGAGGGACTGGGAGGGACTGGGATGGACTGGGAGGGACTTTGGGGTTACTGGTTTATACTGGGAGGAGATTGGAGGAGATTGGGAATGAACTGGAATGGAACTGGGAGGGACTGGGAGGGACTGGGAGGGACTGGGAGGGTATTGGGGGGGACTGGGAGAGACTTTGGCGTTACTGGTTTATACTGGGAGGGACTGGGGGGGGACTGGGGGGGACTGGGGGGGAACTGGGAAGGACTGGGAGGGACTGGGATGGATTGGGGGGGACTGGGATGAACTGGGAGGGACTGGAGGGGAACTGGGATAGACTGGGAGGGGTTTGAGAAGGGACTGGGATGGACTGGGAGGGACTTTGAGGTTACTGGTTTATACTGGGAGGAGATTGGGAATGAACTGGGAGGGGATTGGGAGGTGCACTGGTTTAAACTGGTATGTACTGGTTCATACTGGTCTGTACTGGTTTATACTGGGTTTTACCAGTCCATACTGGTCTCTACCAGTTTATACTGGTTTATACTGGTCTGTATTGGTTTATACCACTTTATACTGGTCCATACTGGTCCATACTGGTTCATACTGGTTTATACCAGTCCATAAAAGTTCATACCGGTCCATACTGGTTTATACTGGTTTTTACTGGTCTGTACCAGTCTATACCAGTCTGTACCCCTTTATACCAGTCCATACCGGTCCATACTGGTTTATACTGGTTTATACTGGTATGCTGGTTCTTACTGGTTCTCACTGGTCCATACTGGTTCTTACTGGTTCTCACTGGTGCAGGGGCGGAGCCGCCCTCGGGGCTGCGCTGTTGGGGCGGTGACGGCCCCGCCCCCTCTGGCCCCGCCCCCTCCGGCCCCGCCCCCCAAGTGCTGAAATGTGGGCGGGGCCGGAGCCGCTGCGTCACAGCCTGGGGGCACGGTGAGTGTGGGGGAGGGGCTGGGGGGGATCTGTGGGGCTGGGGGGGCCCTATGGGGTCCCTATGGGGCTGGGAGGGTCGCTGATCTATGGGGCAGGGGAGTCTTTAAGCATCTCTATGGGGCTCTATGGGGCTCTATGGGGCTCTATGGGGCTGGGAGGGGCTGGGGGGGATCTGGGGTGGATCTGTGGGGGATCTGTGGGGCTGGGAGGGGTGTGGGGGCATCTATGGGGGATCTGTGGGGGATCTGTGGGGCTGGGAGGTTCCTATGGGGCTCTATGGGGTCTCTATAGGGCCAGGGTCTCTCTATGGGTCTCTATGGGGCTCGATGGGGCTGAATGGTTCCTATGGGGTCTCTATGGGGTCTCTATGGGGCTGGGGGTCTCTATAGGGTCTCTATGGGTCTCTATGCCATCTATGGGGTCCCTATGGGGTCTCTATAGGGTCTATGGGGTCTCTATGGGGCCGGGAGTTTCTCTATGGGGCCAGGGTCTCTCTATGGGTCCCTATGGGGTCTCTATGGGGTCTCTATAGGGTCTATGGGGTTTCTATGGGGCTGGGGGTCTCTATAGGGTTTCTATGGGTCCCTATGGGGCTGGGAGGTTCCTATGGGTCCCTATGGGTCTCTATGGGGTCTCTATGGGTCTCTATGGGTCTCTATGGGGTCTATGGGTCTCTATGGGGTCTATGGGTCTCTATGGGTCTCTATGGGTCTCTATGGATCCCTATGGGGTTTCTATGGGTCCCTATGGGGCTGGGGGTCTCTATGGGGTCTCTATGGGGTTTCTATGGGTCTCTATAGGGCCGGGAGTTTCTCTGTGGGGCTGGGGTCTCTCTATGGGTCTCTATGGGGTCCCTATGGGGCTGGGAGGGTCGCTGATCTATGGGGCAGGGGAGTCTTTAAGCATCTCTATGGGGCTCTATGGGGCTCTATGGGGCTGGGAGGGGCTGGGGGGGATCTGGGGGGGATCTGTGGGGGATCTGTGGGGCTGGGAGGTTCCTATGGGGCTCTATGGGGTCTCTATAGGGCCAGGGTCTCTCTATGGGTCTCTATGGGGCTCGATGGGGCTGAGTGGTTCCTATGGGGTCTCTATGGGGTCTCTATGGGGTCTATAGGGTCTCTATGGGTCTCTATGGGTCTCTATGCCATCTATGGGGTCCCTATGGGGTCTCTATAGGGTCTATGGGGTCTCTATGGGGCCGGGAGTTTCTCTATGGGGCCAGGGTCTCTCTATGGGTCCCTATGGGGTCTCTATGGGGTCTCTATGGGGTCTATGGGGTTTCTATGGGGCTGGGGGTCTCTATAGGGTTTCTATGGGTCCCTATGGGGCTGGGAGGTTCCTATGGGTCCCTATGGGTCTCTATGGGGTCTCTATGGGTCTCTATGGGTCTCTATGGATCCCTATGGGGTTTCTATGGGTCCCTATGGGGCTGGGGGTCTCTATGGGGTCTCTATGGGGTTTCTATGGGTCTCTATAGGGCCGGGAGTTTCTCTGTGGGGCTGGGGTCTCTCTATGGGTCTCTATATGGTCCCTATGGGTCCCTATAGGTTCCCTATGGGTCCGGCCCCCCCTGACCCCCACATTTCCCCCCCCAGGTCCCTCGGGGGAGCCGTGGCTGCTCCGGGGCTGCGCCAGCCCCGAGTGGTGCCAGAGCCCCGTGGGGCTGGGGGGGCTCTGGGGGTCTGTGGGGCAGGAGGATTCTGTGGGGCAGGAGGATTCTATGGGGCAGGAGGATTCTATGGGGCCGGGAGGATCCATGGGGCAGGAGGATTCTATGGGGTGGGATTCTATGGAGCAGGATTATTCTATGGGGCAGGATTCTGTGGGGCAATGGGGATCTATGGGGCAGGATTCTGTGGGGCTGCGCTGCTGCCGGGGCCACCTCTGCAATTCCCTCCCCGGCGACCCCTCCCCCCCCAGCGCTGCCCCTCCCCCCCTGGCGCCCCTCCCCCTCCTCCTCCTCCTCCCCCTCCCCTCCTCGCTGCCCCACAAGTTTAGGGTGGGGCCGGCCCCGCCCCAGAGATTTTTTAGGGGGGGACACGCCCTGCCCTGAGGGGCGGGGTCAGCCCCCCCCCCGCTATGGGGCGGGAGGGACTTGGGGGGAGACTGGGGGGGTTTCTATGGGGTTTGCTATGGGGCAGAGCTGTGGGGCAGAGCTGTGAGGCTGGGCTATGGGGCAGAGCTATGGGGCTTTTCTATGGGGGTTTCTATGGGGTTTTCTATGGGGCAGAGCTATGGGGCAGAGCTGTGGGGCAGAGCTATGGGGTTTTTCTATGAGGCTTTTCTATGGGGCTGGGCTATGGGGTTTTCTATGGGGCAGAGCTATGGGGCAGAGCTTCAGGACTCCGCTATGGGGCAGAGCTATGGGGCAGAGCTTTAGGATCCCTCCACGGCTCCCCGCACCCGGCAGCCGCTGTGGGGCGGGACCGGCCTCGCTGTGGGGCGGGCCCGGCTCCTCTATGGGGCGTGGAGCCCTCCGGGCCCCCCACCCCGGCCCCACCCCGGCCCCACCCAGTCCCGGCACGGATAAATGGGGCGGTTCTGCCCCACGGCGCCGGGGCCGGGCCGAGATGTGGGGCAGGGCCATGGGGGGGGCCCGGCTGCTGCCGCTGCTGCTGCTGCTGCTGCCGCCAGGTACTTGGGGGGCGCGGGGGGCACTTGGGGGCGCGGGGGGATCTGTGGGGTCAGCGCTGGTGGGCAGGAGCTGTGGGGCAGGGGGGTGGCGGAGGGGTCGCGTCAGTGGGGCTGGGGCAGGGGGTGGCAGGGGGATGTGGGGCGGGAGGTGTGGGGCAGGGGGGTGCCAGGGCTGAGATCTGTGGGGCAGAGGCGCTGTGGGGCAGAAAAAAGGTGTTTGGGGTCAGATCTATGGGCAGGGCAGTGCCGGGGCTGAGATTTGTGGGGCAGGGAGTGTTTAGGCTCAGATCTATGGGGCAAAGGGTGTCTGGGGTCAGATCTATGGGGCAAGGGGTGTCAAGGATCAGATCTATGGGGCAGGGCAGTGCCAGGGCTGAGATTTGTGGGGCAGGGGGTGTCAGCTGTCAGATGTATGGGGCAGGGGGTGTTTAGGGTCAGATGGGGGGCCGGGGCTCAGATCTATGGGGCAAGGGAGATGTTTAGGCTCAGATCTATGGGGCAGGGAGGATGTTTAGGGTCGGATCTATGGGGCAGGGGCTGTCAGGGCTGAGATCTGTGGGGCAGGGGGTCAGATCTATGGGGCAAGGGGGATGTTTAGAGTCAGATCTATGGGGCAGGGAGTGTCAGCTGTCAGATCTATGGGGCAGGGCAGTGCTGGGGATCAGATCTATGGGGCAGAGGGTGTTGAGGGTCAGATCTATGGGGCAGGGGGGGTGTCAGCTGTCCAATCTGTGGGGCAGGGGGTGACAGCCGTCAGATCTATGGGTCAGGGGAGTGCCAGGGCTCAGATCTGTGGGGCAGGGAATGTTTAGGCTCAGATCTGTCGGGCAGGGGATCAGATCTATAGGGCAGGGGGGACGTTTAGGCTCAGATCTGTGGGGCAGAGGGGCCGGGGTGCGCCGTGGGTCGGGCCGGGACAGGCCAGGACAGGTCCTGGGGCCCGCAGGGAGGGTGCGGTGACATTCGGGGCCGGTGACGTGTGGGGTGGGGACGGGAATGTGTGGGGTGGGTGAGGCGCAGGGTGGGGATGAGTTGGGCACTGATGTGTGGGGCTGTGACGTGTGGGGAGATGTGTGGGTCACTGATGTGTGGGTCAATGTGTGGGGCTGTGATGTGTGGGTCAATGTGTTGGGCAGGCTCCGTGGGGCTGCAGTGCCTGAGCTGTGGGGCTGACGATGATCTGTGGGTCACTGATCTGTGGGTCAATGTGTAGGTCAGTCAGTGATGTGTGGGGCAGTCACTGATCTGTGGCTCAATCTATGGGGCAGGCTCGGTGGGGCTGCAGTACCTGAGCTGTGGGGCTGACGGTGATGTGTGGGGTGATGTGTGGGGCAGTCACTGATCTATGGGTCACTGATCTATGGAGCAGGCGCTGTGGGGCTGCAGTGCCTGAGCTGTGGGGCTGACGATGATGATGTGTGGGTCACTGATCTGTGGGTCAATGTGTGGGGCAGTCACTGATCTATGGGTCACTGATGTGTGGGGCAGTCACTGATCTATGGGTCACTGATCTATGGGGCAGGCGCTGTGGGGCTGCAGTGCCTGAGCTGTGGGGCTGACGGTCACTCCGGCCGCTGCCGTGGGGCCGCCAACGTCTCCTGCCCCACGGAGAGCGACGTGTGCAGCGAGGCCCTGGCGGCCGTCACCTGGAGTGAGTGTGGGGCAGAGGTGTGGGGCAGGTGTGGGGCGGGGATGTGGGGCGGGGCTGTGGGCGTGTCTGTGGGCGTGGCCATCCCAGAGGTGCCCATAGTGGTCAGTGTCCATTGTGACCCTGCTGACCCCTGTGACCCCTCCAGGCCATGGTCAGTTGTCCCTGGGTGGGCGTGGCTGTGGGCGTGGCCAGCCCAGAACTGTTCATAGGGGTCAGTGCCCATAGTGACCCCTGTGACCCCTGTGACCCCTGTGACCCCACTGACCCCCGTGACCCCACTGACCCCTGTGACCCCTCCAGGCCACGGTCAGTTGTCCCTGGGTGGGCGTGGCTGTGGCCGTGGCCGTGGCCAGTCTGTCCATAGCGGTCAGTCCCAGGGGTCAGTGTCCACTGTGACCCCTGTGACCCCACTGACCCCTGTGACCCCTGTGACCCCTCCAGGCCACGGTCAGTTCATGTTGGGTGGGTGTGGTCAGCCCAGGACTGTCCATAGGGGTCAGTGTCCATAGGGGTCAGTGTCCATAGTGACCCCTCTGGCCCCTGTGACCCCTCTGGCCCCTGTGACCCCTGTGACCCCTGTGACCCCTGTGACCCCTCCAGGCCCCTCAGTTGTCCCTGGGTGGGCGTGGCTGTGGGCGTGGCCAGTCTGTCCATAGCGGTCAGTCCCAGGGGTCAGTGTCCACTGTGACCCCTGTGACCCCACTGACCCCTGTGACCCCTGTGACCCCTCCAGACCACGGTCAGTTCATGTTGGGTGGGTGTGGTCAGCCCAGGACTGTCCATAGGGGTCAGTGTTCATAGGGGTCAGTGTCCATAGTGACCTCTGTGACCCCACTGACCCCTGTGACCCCTGTGACCCCTGTGACCCCTGTGACCCCTCCAGGCCACGGTCAGTTGTCCCTGGGTGGGCGTGGCTGTGGGCGTGGCCAGCCCGGCTCCCTGGCCCGGGCGCTGCAGCTGCCGGGGTTGGTGATGTTCGAACGGCGCCGGAACTGCCCGGGGGACACCTGCAACGGTCACCTGCCCCTGGGGGACCCGGGGACACTCACCCTGCCAGGTACGGGGCACTGGGAGCCACTGGTTTATACTGGGAGCGACTGGGAGGGGATTTAGAAACACTGGGAGCAACTGGGAGTGACTGGGAGGAGCTGCCCTGGGGACACCTGCAATGGTCACCTGCCCCTGGGGGACCCGGGGACACTCACCCTGCCAGGTACGGGGCACTGGGAGCCACTGGTTTATACTGGGAGCGACTGGGAGGGGATTTAGAAACACTGGGAGCAACTGGGAGTGACTGGGAGGAGCTGCCCTGGGGACACCTGCAATGGTCACCTGCCCCTGGGGGACAGCGAGGGGCTCACCCTGACAGGTATGGGGCACTGGGAGTGACTGGTTTATACTGGGAGGGGGTCTGGGGTCACTGGGAGTGACTGGGAGCGATTGGGAGGGGATTGGGAGGGACTGGTTTATACTGGAAGTGACTGGGATGGAGATTTGGGGAGATTTGGGGGGATTGGGAGGGACTGGGAGGGGATTTGGGGACACTGGGAGCAACTGTGAGCGACTGGTTTATACTGGGAGGGACTGGGATGGACTGGGAGGGGACTGACCCCAGTGACCCCACTGACCCCATGACCCCACTGACCCCTTGACCCCGCTGACCACACTGACCCCACTGACCACACTGACCACACTGACCCCATGACCCTATGACCTCATGACCCTATGACCCCATGACCCCGCTGACCCCATGATCCCGCTGACCCCTGTGACCCCACTGACCCCTGTGACCCTGCTGACCACACTGACCACACTGACCCCATGACCCCACTGACCCCACTGACCTCACTGACCCCACTGACCCCACTGACCACACTGACCACACTGACCCCATGACCCCGCTGACCCCATGACCCCATGACCCCACTGACCCCCGGCAGCCAACGCCAGCGCTCGGACGCCCAACGGCCTTCGCTGCTATGGCTGCCCCGAGGAGGGGCCGTGTCCCCCCGACACCATCGTCCAGTGCTACGACGACCTGCGGGGCTGTTTCCATGGCAACGTCACCCTGCGCATGGGTCAGTGTCACCGCCATCTTTGTCCCCTCACATTTCCCGCCATTTTCTCCCCTCACATCTTCCCGCCATTTTCTCCCCTCACATCTTCCCGCCATTTTCTCCCCTCACATCTTCCCGCCATTTTTGTCCCCTCACCTTCCCCGCCATTTTTTTCCCCGCCATTTCCCCCGTCACATTTCCCTCTTTTCCCCTCACATTTCCCACCATTTTCTCCCTTCATATTTTCCTTTTTCCCCTCATATTTCCCGCCCTTTTCCTCTCACATTTCCCTTTTTCCCCTCCCATTTCCCACCCTTTTCCCCCTCCCATTTTCCTTTTCCCCCGTCCCATTTTCCTTTTCCCCTCACATTTCCCACCATTTCCCCCTCCCATTTCCCACCCTTTTATCCCCTCAAAATCCATCTCAGAACCCCCAAAACTCACCTGGGGACCCCCAGAACGGCTCCAACCCTGACCACGCCCCTTTCACAGGTAACCACACCTGGTGGCGGGAGGTGCGGGGCTGCGTCCCCGATGGCGCCTGCACCCAGGAGCGGCGCGGCGACGACGCGGCCTCGCTCAGCGGCTCCTGCTGCCACGGCGACCTCTGTAACCGCGACCTGGCCAACAAAACCTTCTTCGAGCCCGACCTGCCCCGCCTGGAGCTGCTGCCGCACGGCCACGCCCCCACGGCTGCACCCGACAACACCACCCACGGCGCCAAGATGGCGGCCGGGGGTGAGGCTGGTGGGGTTGGTGCCAATATGGCCGCCAGTGATGCCAATGAGACCACAGGTGATGCCAAAACAGCTGCGCCTGAGCACGACATGGCCGCCGGTAGCAAGAGGGCCGCCGGTGGCAAGAAGGCTGCCGGGGGCAAAATGGCTGCTGGGGGCAAAACAGCTGCTGGAGAGAAAATGGCTGCCGGGGACAAGATGGCTGCTGGAGACAAGATGGCTGCTGGAGACAAGATGGCTGAGGGGGACAAGATGGCTGACGGAGACAAGATGGCTGAGGGGGACAAGATGGCTGATGGAGACAAGATGGCTGAGGGGGACAAGATGGCTGACAGGGACAAGATGGCTGACGGGGACAAGATGGCTGACGGAGACAAGATGGCCGCCGGTCACGTGGCCCCCGGGCGGCCAATGGGGCGCAAGGATGGGATCAAGGGCCCGGTGGGGCGGGGCCAAACCTTGGGCGGGCCCGGGTGGCTCCTCCCCTTCGTGCTGCTGCCCCTCCTCCGCTGAGGGCGGGGCTCCCTCCCAGCACGGGGGCAATAAACGGGTGTGGTGGAAAGCGGTGCCGGAGTCGTTATTTGGGGGGAAAAACGGAGATTTTGGGAAAGATTTTGTTGGTATCAAGTTGGGAAATCTTGAATTATAATTGGCTGCGTTTTGTTTGGTTTTAAATTTCTTTTTCTCTGTGTTTTTTTGTTATTTTTTCGTTATAATCGATATTTTTCAGTGTTTTTTGGTTATATTTACTTTTTTTTTGTTGCAGTTTTAGTTTTAATTCTATTTTTTTCTATATTTTTTCTATATTTATTTTCATCGTTGTATTTTTCATTTTATTTTTAATTATGTTTTCATTACATTTTTCATTATATTTTTCATTATATTTTTATTTCTCATTACATTTTTTGTTTTCTTTTTCATTTTTTCTTACATTTTTCATTACATTTTCCATTATTTTAATTTTTTTCCCTTTTTAACCATTTAAATATTTCATTATATATAAAACCACTTTTTATTCCTTATCTATAATAATAAAATTTCTTTCCTTTTTTGCTCTCTTTCCTCACCTTTCTCACTGTTTTTCTGTCTTGTATTATCCACATTTTTCCCCTCAACCTCTTAAAAAAAACCCCTTGGATTTTCCCTCAATTTAAATTTTTATTTAATTTTTAATAAAAATTTAATTTAAATTTTTAAATTTAATTTTAAAAAAATCTAAATTTAAATTTTATTTCCCTTTCAATGGGAAAATAATGATAATAATAATGACAATAGTAATTATAATAATGACAATAATCATAATAATGATAATAATTATTATAATTTGTTATTATTACTATTATTATATTTATAATAATTACTGTTGTTATTGTTGTATTACCCTTAAGTCATGATTACTACTATAACTACCAATAATAATAATAATTATTATTATTATTATTTTGTTAATAATAATTATTATTAAAATAATAATCAATTTTATTATTTTAATGGTATTAAACTTTATCCATTGCAATTATTAAACACCATTGGCCAAGGCTCATTAGGGCTCAGCAAGCCCCTCCCCCACAGTCCCTCCTTTCCCAAAATTACCAGAAAAGGGAATTTTGTCCCAAAAAACCTTTAATAAATACAACAAGGAATGGAACCGGGGCACTCCCAGTGCTCCCAGTAAGGGTTCGGGGGGTCCCAGTTGCATTTTAGGGTTCCAGGATGGGTTTTGAAGGGAAAATGGCGGGAATTGTGAGGGGGAAAAGGTGTAAAAATGGGAAAAAAGGGTGGGAAAATGTGAGGGGAAAATGGTGGGAAAACAGGAAAAAAGAGTGGGAAAAGTGAGGGGAGAAAATGAAGGGAAGAGATGAGGGGAAAATGGCAGGAAGATGTGAGGGGAGAAAATGGCGGGAAATGTGAGGGGAAAAAAGTGTAAAAATGGGGAAAAAGGGTGGGAAAATGTGAGGGGAAAATGGCGGGAAGACGTGAGGGGAGAAAATGGTGGGGAATGTGAGTGGGAAAAGGTGTAAAAATGGTAAAAAAGGGTGGGAAAACGTGAGGGGAAAATGGCGGGAAGATGTGAGGGGACAAAAATGGCGGGAAGATGTGAGGGGAGAAAATGGCGGGAAGACATGACGGGAGAAAATGGGAAGACATGAGGGGAGAAAATGGTGGGAAGACGTGAGGGGACAAAAATGGCGGGAAGACGTGAGGGGACAAAAATGGCGGGAAGACGTGAGGGGAGAAAATGGTGGAAAGACATGAGGGGAGAAAATGGGAAGACATGAGGGGAGAAAATGGCGGGAAGACATGAGGGGACAAAAATGGCGGGAAGACGTGAGGGGGACAAAAATGGCGGGAAGACGTGAGGGGACAAAAATGGCGGGAAGACGTGAGGGGACAAAAATGGCGGGAAGACGTGAGGGGAACACGTCGGGCTCAGAAGGAGCCGCCATCGCGGGTCAGCGTCAGCACGGCGTCCATCCAGATGCGCAGCGCCTCCGCGCTCGGAGCCACCAGCCAGAAGAGTCGCTCGTAGGTCTTGAGGCAGAAGGTGAGGCGAGGGTTGGGGCTCTGGGGGGACATGGGGGTCAGATATGGGGGGCTGCCCCACATGGGGGCATGGCTGCCCCACACACAGACATGGCTACCCCACACACACTGACATGGCTGCCCCACACACAGACATGGCTACCCCACACACAGACATGGCTGCCCCACATAGGGACATGGCTGCCCCACACACAGACATGGCTACCCCACACACACTGACATGGCTGCCCCACACACACAGACATGGCTACCCCACACACAGACATGGCTACCCCACACACAGACATGGCTACCCCACACACAGACATGGCTGCCCCACATAGGGACATGGCTGCCCCACACACAGACATGGCTGCCCCACACACAGACATGGATCACAGCCTGACCCACACATCCCAGACCCACAGATCCCATCCAGCCCCACAGATTCCAGCCTAACTCATAAATTCCAACCCATAGATCCCAACCTGACCCATAGATTTTACCCTGACCCATAGATTTTAACTAGACCCACAGATCCCAGACCCAACCCACAGATCCCTGACCTACAGATCCTAGACCCACAGATCCCAAACCAGACCCACAGATTCTAACCAGCCCCACAGATCCCAACCAGACCCACAGATCCTATTCAGACCCACAGATCCCATTCAGACCCACAGATCCCAACCAGACCCACAGATCCCATTCAGACCCACAGATCCTATCCAGCCCCACAGATCCCAGCCTGACCCACAGATCCCAGCCTGACCCACAGATCCCAGCCTGACCCACAGATCCCCTCTCACCTTTCCGGCCACGCGCCCGGGGTCGTACCAAACCTCCTCGATGGCCTGGAAGTAGATGACGCCCTTGAGCTTCGTCTGCGCCTGGTCTGGGGGGACACGGCTGGGTTGGGGGGCTGGCACGGGACCCCAAAAACCCCATGGAGCCCCCCCATAACCCCACATCCCCCATATCCCCCCTGCATCCCGATATTCCCCCTTAACCCTGACCCACAGATCCCAGCCCCACAGATCCCAGCCTGACCCACACATCCCAGAACTACAGATCCCAACCCACAGATCCCAGCCTGACCCACAGATCCCAACCAGACCCATAGATCCCAAACCAGACCTATAGATTCCACCCAGACCCACACATCCCAGACCCACAGATCCCAATCAGCCCCACAGATCCCAGCCCGACAGATCCCAACCAGACCCACACATCCCAAACCTGACCCACAGATCCCAGCCTGACCCACAGATCCGAAACCAGACCCACAGATCCCAAACCAGCCCCACAGATCCCACCCAGCCCCACAGATCCAAACCCAACCCCTCCCTGCCCCCCAACATTTCCGCCCCCCATTTCCCGTACCCCCATAGTAGGCCAGGACCCTCCTGTGGGGGTCCAGGTGGAACCAGCGGCGCCTCCAGGTCTTGATGCGCCCGCCCATCTTGGTCAGGGGCCCCCGCAGGGACCCCCCCAAAATCCAGAGCCCCCCGACGGCCTCGGGCCGGTGACCCCGGGCACGCAGGGCGAGGAGCAGGTCTGGCTGGAACCCCCCCAAAAATATGGGTCAGCACCCCCAAAATTTGGGTCAGGGACACCCCAAAAATATGGGTCAGCACCCCCAAAATTTGGGTCAGGGACACCCCAAAAATATGGGTCAGCACCCCCAAAATTGGGGTCAGGGACACCCCAAAAAATTGGGGTCAGGACCGCAAAAATTGGGTCAGGGACACCCCAAAAATTGGGGTCAGGGACACCCCAAAATTTTGGGTCAGGGACACCCCCAAAAATATGGGTCAGCACCCCCAAAAATGGGTCAGGGACACCCCACAAATTGGGGTCAGGACCCCAAAATTGGGGTCAGGGACCCTCCAAAACAAAGAGCCCCCTCAGAGCCAGCTGGGGCAGTTCTGGGGTCAGTTTTAGGGTCAGTTTTAGGATCAGTTTTAAGGTCAGTTTGGGATCAGTTTTGGGGCATTTTCAGGGTCAGTTTTGGGTCAGTTCTGTGCCAGTTTTGGATCAGTTTGGGGTCACTTTTGGGTCAGTTTTAGGGTCAGTTTTGTGTCACTTTTGGGTCAGTTTTGGGTCAGTTCTGTGCCAGTTTTGGGCCTCAGAGCCCCCCTTAAAACCCCCCCCCCAAAATCCTCACCTCAGGAGGGGGCGAGGCCTGGGCTGGAGGGGGCGTGGCCTGTGATGAAGAGGGCGGAGCCTCAGCAGAGATGGGCGTGTCCGTGGTGGGCGGGGCCTTGGCAGCTTTCCGGGCCTCCTGGAGGATGGGGGGGAAAGTATGGAAGATTTGGGGGAAAATTGCCCCAAAACCTCCCCAAAATCAACCCAAAAATCAGCTTTGGAACTCCAAAATCACCACCAAAAAAAAAAATCCCCCAAAACCACCCTGAAATGGCCCCAAAAATCACCCAAAAAATCAACTCAAAATCACCCCAAAACTGACTTTAGGAGATCACCTCAAAACCCACTAAAATAACCCAAAATCACCCCAAAAATCACCCCAAAATCACCAAAAAAACCACCCCAAAAATCACCCCAAACCAGCCCAAAAATCACTCAAAAAACACCCCAAAAATCACCCCAAACATCACCCAAAAAACACCCCAAAATCACCCAAAAATCCCCCCAAAAATCAACCCAAACCCCTTTGACCACACCCACCCCGATCCCACCCACCCCGGCCACACCCACCCTAACCCCACCCACAAACCGCATCAAACCACACCCACAAACTCATTAAACCACGCCCATAAACTCATTAAACCCCGCCCACAAACTCATTAACCCCGCCCACAAACTCATTAAACCACACCCACAAACTCATTAAACCACACCCACAAACCAATTAAACCACGCCCACAAACTCATTAAACCCCACCCACAAACTCATTAAACCACGCCCACAAACTCATTAAACCACACCCACAAACTCATTAAACCACGCCCACAAACTCATTAAACCACTCCCACAAACTCAATAAACCACGCCCACAAACCTCATTAAACCACGCCCACAAACTCATTAAACCACGCCCACAAACTCATTAAACCACACCCACACTCATTAAACCACACCCACAAACTCATTAAACCCCGCCCACAAACTCATTAAACCCCGCCCACAAACTCATTAAACCCCGCCCACAAACTCATTAAACCACGCCCACAAACTCATTAAACCACGCCCACAAACTCATTAAACCACACCCACAAACTCATTAAACCACACCCACAAACTCATTAAACCACACCCACAAACTCATTAAACCACACCCACAAACTCATTAAACCACGCCCACAAACTCATTAAACCACGCCCCTCCCTCCTCCCACAGAACACGCCCCCTTAGGCCACGCCCCCTTAGGCCACGCCCACCCAGGCCACGCCCCCTACCCTGGCCTGTAGGAGTCGCTCTCGCTCGGCCAAAGCCTCCCGGACACGGCGCTCCAGCTGGGCCAGCTGCAGGCAGGTACTGGGGGAACTGGGAGTTACTGGGAGGGACTGGGGGGGACTGGAGGGACTGGGAGGGATTGGGGGGGACTGGAGGGACTGGGGGGGACTGGGAGGGAACTGGGGAGGACTGGGAGGGACTGGGAGGGGAATTTGGGGTGGTTTTGAGCGGTTTTGGGTGAGTTTGGGTCCATTTTAGAGTCATTTTAGGATCAGGTTGGGGTCAGTTTAGGGTCGGTTTTGGGGTCAGTTTGGGGTCACTTTAGGGTCAGTTTGGGGTCACTTAGGGGTCAGTTTTGGGGTCAGTCTAGGTCAGCTTTGGGTCACTTATGAGTGAGTTTGGGGTCACTTAGGGGTCAGTTTTGAGGTCACTTTAGGGTCAGTTTTAGGGTCACTTTAGGGTCAGTTTTAGGGTCACTTCAGGGTCACTTAGGGGTCAGTTTTTGGCCAGGTTTTGGGGTCAGTTTTAGGGTCAGGTTTGGGTCACTTTAGGGTCAGTTTAGAGTCAGTTCAGGGTCACTTATGGGTGAGTTTGGGGTCACTTTAGGGTCACTTAGGGGTCAGTTTTGGGGTCAGTTTTTGGGTGAGTTTGGGGTCACTTTTGGGCCAGGTTTTGGATCAGTTTTTGGTCACTTTAAGGTCAGTTCAGGGTCACTTCATGGTCACTTAGGGGTCAATTTTGGGGTCACTTTTGGGCCAGTTTTGGGTCACTTTAGGGTCACTTATGGTGAGTTTGGGGTCACTTTAGGGGTCAGTTTTGAGGTCAGTTTTGGCCAGGTTTTGGGTCAGTTTTTGGTCAGTTTAGGGTCACTTAGGGTCACTTTGGGGTCAGTTTTTGAGGTCAGTTCAGGGTCATTTAGGGTCACTTCAGGGTCATTCATGGTCACTTAGGGGTCAGTTTTGGGGTCACTTAAGGGTCAGTTCAGGGTCACTTTAGGGGTCAGTTTTGAGGTCAGTTTTGGGGTCAGTTTTAGGATCAGGTTTGGGTCACTTTGGGGTCACTTTGGAGCCAGTTTTGGGGTCACTTTAGGGTCAGTTTTGAGGTCAGTTCAGGGTCATTTTAGGGTCACTTCAGGGTCATTCATGGGTCACTTAGGGGTCAGTTTTGGGGTCACTTGAGGGTCACTTTGGGGTCACTTTGGGGTCACTGGCTTCCACCTGTAGGACTCAGCGTCCAGCTGCAGCGCCAGCGCACCTGGGGGGGGACAAATCAGCACCCCCAAAAATCCCCCAAATCCCCTCCCCCGCCCCTTCTGCCCCTCCCCCACCCCCCCGCCCCTCCCCCACTCACCCTGGCCGTGGTGGGAGCGGGGCCGGGGGGTGGGGGGGGGTCCCGGCCGCTCCCCCCCCTCCGTCGGGGGAGGCTGTCGGACTCTGGAGCCCGATGGCGCCC
>JAJEOU010002999.1:0-17190 GCA_021534815.1 Acrocephalus arundinaceus
GCAGCGGTGGCAGTGGTGGCAGCGGTGGCAGTGGTGGCAGCAGTGGCAGTGGTGGCAGTGGTGGCAGTGGTGGCAGTGGTGGCAGTGGTGGCAGCGGTGGCAGTGGTGGCAGTGGTGGCAGTGGTGGCAGCGGTGGCAGCGGTGGCAGTGGTGGCAGTGGTGGCAGTGGTGGCAGCCTGTCCCCACGGAGGGACAGGGCTTGGCTCTGGCTGCCCTGTGGCCCTGCCTGCGGCTGCCCGAGCTGCACCTGTGGGACCTTGAGGTTTTCGACATTTTTGGGTCCCACCCTTGGCTGCCCGAGGAGCACTGGTGGCAGCTTGATGGGCATCAGCGAGGGGCAGGGGCAGGAGGAGGAGGAAGAGGTGTGGGATGGAGATGGCTCCACTGGCAGGGCAAAGATCCTGGCCCTGTCCGTCCACTGGCCTCTCCCTCCTGCCTCATCACTCACTCTTGGCCTCCTCCGCAGGCTCAGAAGCTGCCTTTGGGCAGGCTGGGAGTTGGGCTTCCCCTTCTTGTCCATCCTGTGAACAATTTCTGTCGTCCTGGAGCTCAGACAGACACAGGGAGCTGCTTCCTCCTCAGAGAGCGGCTCTCCTGGGACTGGGCACCCCAGGGCTCTGCGCCCCTCAGATACCCTCAGCCAGGGCGGGGCCCCTGATGTCACAAGGCTCTCTGGCCACCACCATGTCCCACATCACAAAGGGCCCTGACACAAAGACCCCGTGTCACGAAGGGCCACCCCCAGCACCCCAACAACAGTGGAGCAGGCAGAACTGGCACGGAGCAGCCCCTGGGCTTGTGGGCTTGTGGCCCCTGCTGTGCCCTGAGCCCTGAGGAGCTTTGGCCACGCTCCCACAGGGCAGCCCCAGCCCCAGCGAGCAGAGCCCTGGGTTTGGAGGCTGGGCTGCCCAGGGCAGCAGGAATTGGCTGCACCGACGTGCCAGGGACTTGTGGGCAGTGGCTCCATGAGCTGTGGGAGGCCGGGGACCAGGGCTGTCCCTCAGGGCTCTGCCCGGACCCCGGGGCTCCTCACTGCCTTCAGCAATGACACCCAGGGGCACCGAGCACAGCCGGGCGCCTTTGCCAGGGACGGAAGCTGAGCGGGGCAGGGCCACCACGCAAGGACAGGGCCACCCACAGGCACCTCCTGCACAAGCGGCACAAGCGGCACCACGAGAGCCTCCTGCGCCTCCACAAGGCCGGGGCCCGGCTGCTGCACCCGGGGCGGGGCAGTGCCCCAGGCCCCGACTCTCACAGGTCAGAAGAGACCACCCCCGCACCAGGAACCAGCGGCTGGGACCACCCCTGCCATGGGCAGGGACACCTTCCACTGTCCCTGGCTGCTCCAAGCCCCATCCAAGCTGCCCGTGGACACTTCCAGGGATCCAGGGCATCCACAGCTGCTCTGGGCAACCCGGGGGCTCACAGTCCATACAATCAGCTCTTCCATACAATCCATGCATCTCCAAAACAGACCTGCCCACTCCTTTCAGGCTTCAGCAGGATGTGCCAAGACTTGATGATCTTGATGAGTCACTTAATGGACTGGGAAGTGTCACTGCTACAGGATGTTCTCAAAGAAGATGAATAAAGATGACGATGAATAAAGACTGGGGTTTGGTATGAACAGTTCCCAACTCCTCAGGAGCCTGTCTAAGCTGCTCAGCAAATTGCAGCAGCAGTGGCACTGGAGAGGCATCCCGTGCCTTTCAGAGGTCTGCTCAGCACTGAGCTTCACCCAGCCAGCACAGCAGAGCCCTTCAAACTCTGGAAAAGAAGTTTCTGAGCAGAACTCCAGCACAACTTCACCACAAGCCCAGGGGCACTGGGGCTGTCCAGAGTTTTCACTGTTCCTGTGGTAGATGAAGACCCCATCTGAACCCCACTGGGCAAAGATGAGGAAGTGAAGGAACATTTCCCCTCAAGAGGCCTCCCAAGGTCCCCCAGTCCCTGAGCTCCTCTCGCTGCCCTCTGTGGAGGACGAGCCCTCCCGAGCTGCTCCGCCTTAAGGCTGTGCCGAGTAGCAGCGGGTTTGTGTTTCTTCCTGAGGGGCTTTAGAGCATTTGTTGAACTTCCCAGGAACATCCACTTGTTTACCTGGCTCTGCCCTCGGCAGCAGGGCCCAAGGTCGTTCCCCACAGGCACATTCCCAGTTTGGAGCTCGGAGGTGACACCCAGCCGAGCCCTCCTGCCCCGGACACTACTGCTCCAGGGATGGACATGGAGAAGGGATTCCTGTCTCCTTCCAGATGCAGAAAAAATAAATCAAACTTTCTTTGGGAGTATTTCCAAGCTGTAAGATAAAACTCCACGAGGCTGTGTGGAACCAGCTGTGGATTGGAGCCACAGAGGGCAGTGGACTCTGTGCCAGGGGAACGTGCCCAGTGTGGCTCCATCAGCTGGGAGCTCCCCCAGGGGCTCACTCTCCTCACGGACACCTGGCCCCATCTCCCTGCAGAGCCTTTCCAGCAACACTCACGGGCAGGATGAACCCCTGAAGGCTGTAATGGGCTCGTAGGTGAGAAATGGGGCTGCACACCTGGGGATACACTGCACAGATTGCCAAAACCTGGCTGGCTGCACGTCTCCAGGGCAGCCTGACATCCTCGGATCCTGGTGCTGCCACAGGGCCCTCACCACGCCCCGTGACTGGCCAGGACAAGAGCTGGGATCAAACTCCGTGTTCAGAGCAGTCACTGCAAATGCAGCCATCAGCTTACAGGGCAGCCTAGCTAAGGTTTATCCTCCCAAACTCCACTGAAACATCACAGAAAATCATTCCAGCCCCAGACTATCCTGCTCTGTTATTTGCTGAATCTGCCCTCAAAATATTCCACTGCCAGAGTACCCCACGGGTTTGTCATTGCCAGGGCTGAAGGCCCTTCCCTGTCCCAGAAGATCCCCATGTGCAGAGGGTCTCTTGGAGCACGTTCTCCCATCAGTAGCTTTACTGGAACCACTGCAGTGATTGCTGGGAGTAGGGACCCCATTCCTGAGGGTGCAGGATTTGATCCATATGCCAACAGCCCAGGTAATCCTATTAATACTTCAAAATTATGTACTTTTTTCACTTTCCAAGCAACATCCTTCCATTCAGGTATTGCTTCCCCACACAGCTCCAAGGATTCAAGAGAGGATGTGTAAATCCTCTGACTGCTCCCACTGCTCCAACACGCTTTTTCCCCATCAAAAGCCAAAGGTGAAACAACCTGGATGACAAATTCCACATGAGCTGGATTGCATGGCAGGAGGTGGTACCAGACCAACTCTAAGGTCCCTTTGAACCAAAAGCACTCCCTGGTTCTGTGACTGTGACAGAACACACAGATCTTTACACACAGCCTGGTCCATGGGTCCCTGCAGGAGGAGCCAGGCCTCCATCCGAGCTCCAGAGGCTGCTGGCAGCTTTGCCAGGTCCCTGAGGAAGGGGCTGACTCTGGTGTGAGGCACCAGACAGCTAAAAACAAGCATTTCCTGAAATCTAGAGGAGTAAGGACCGTGCAGGAAGAACTGAGGGCTCCAGCTGGATGGACAACGGGAACCTACCTCTCCTGTAGGTGATGGAGAGACTGCTCAGCCCTGTGGAGACCCTCCAGGTCCTTCATCATCCTCTCCACGTGCTCCTTGGAGTAGCGGTTCTGGATGTAGGCGAACCAGCAGCCGCCCACGCCAGTGATGATGGATACCACCAGCATGAAGTCCTTGAGGTGGTTGTGACGAGTCACTGCAAGAGACCAGAGACACTGCTGGAGTCAAAGGATCACGGGGATAAATTCCAAAGGGCTTGGCCTGCACCAGAGTGGGACAGGACTACTCAGGGGAGTCTTACAAGGAATTGTGGCACAGCATTCACCAAGGGAAAAGTTGAGCTGTGTCAATATTTAGGGGAAAACCAGAAGCTTGGCAACATTTGTTCAATTTGGACACACAACAATAACAACAAGAAAAGATGAAATTCCAAATCTTCCAGCTCCCATTTGCCTGGCAATAAGTGGTACAGGGGAAACTGCACATAGGAACCCATCCAGAATGGCTGTGATCTCACAGGGCAGCACAGGTAACCAAGAACAAAATAATTCCTTGAAAAAACACAGCGGAGATCACAGAGCTGGGGCAGCTCAAGTGTCCAACTGTCAAGTGCCAAACTGTCCATCAGAATCACAAGTCAGTGTGGAAACTTCCTTTTTCAACAGTTAATTCAAAACAAGGTGTTGATGGATGTGAGAGGATGAAAGTGATCAAGTGGGAGCTCAAGTGCTAAACAAAGCCCCAAAAAATGAGTCAAGCAGAATTTTTTCCTGTAACTCAACCAAGCCTGTGCTGGAGAAGCCACAAATGAAAGAGCAGCTCAGTTCAGTGAGCTGGGACTTAATGATCAGTATCCACTGGTTTTGAACTAAACAACAGGAAATTCACACCAGATACAGGAAAAAAATATCTGTACTAAGGGGGGCAGGCCCTGGCACAGGGTGCCCAGAGCAGCTGTGGCTGCCCCTGGATCCCTGGCAGTGCCCAAGGCCAGGTTGGACATTGGGCCTTGGAGCAGCCTGGGACAGTGGAAGGTGTCCCTGCCATGGCAGGGTGGATTAGACAGGAGTTGAAGCCTCTCCCAAGCCAAGTTGTTCTCTGATCACAGCTAAGCCACATCTATCACACTGGCAGAGCTGGGGGGACACAGGAGGGGGTGTGGGAGGTGGAAACCCGAACTGGAAAGGCAGAGCCCAGCAGGGACTGACCTGGCTCGAGGGCTGCCCAGCAGCCTCACACCAGGCGGACACGTGGGGGACAGGGCTGCTGCTCCCCTGCCCACGGTGCAGAGGGACAGGGACAGGACCCCTCCCCAAAGGCCCAGGAGAGACCCAAGCAGCATCTCCCCCACCACATGTGATCCATCACTCCCTGAGAGCACCCAGAGTAAATTCACCTCTCAGAATTAAACAAGGTGAGCGCTGGCCCCGCTCCCCCTCCGGATGGATGATCACAACATCCTCTTCCGAGGGAGCAGATCCTGGCAAGTGGCTGCATTTCCCTCAGTCTGAATCCTTTCAGTTCCCACATGGAGAGCAGCGGGGCTGACATGTTCAGGTGTTTTGTTTTACTCAACTAATCACTGCCAAACTTTATATTACATTTTATCTCAATTATTACATTTCAATTAAAACTACTGCTAAAATTAAACTTTGTGGTTGTTGAACTAGACATACAGATCTCCATTTATAACACTGCTGATAACGGGGGTCCCGGCTCATAACGGGGAGGGGGGACAGGACCGAGCCCCAAGGGACCCCCCGGTGCTGGGTTGGGGGCCCCACCTCACTTGGGTTCGGTTTGTTCTTTCCCTTTTCGGGGGAGATCAAAGCCAGGCACTGACGCTCCCAATCAGGGCTAGCAGAACTGCCGGCTTTCCTCGGAGCCGCTGCCAGCGAAGACGCAGCGCTGGGAAAGGCGGGCTGGGAGCTGCGGAGAACTTTGTGTTTGCAGCTCGATCCCGCCTCGGGCCCGGGCCCGTCCCGGGGCTGTTCCTCATCTCCGGCTTTCCCCTCCCACAGCCCGGGGGGCCCTGAGAGCGCGGGGCGAGGCTGGGCCGTGTGCAGAGCCCGGGCCTGGCTGGCTGCCATTGGCTGCTGGTGCCGTCACTCGTGGTTCTCGTGCGCGCTGATTGGGCGGAGCGGGGAGAAGCCCGGCCCCGGGGCCGCCCCCCGGGCGCTGGTGGCAGAGGCGCCATTGTGGAGCGTCTGTGCGGGCCCGGGAGCGGCGGCAGCGGCCGGAGCCCGGGGAGGCGGCGGCGGAGCTCGGAGGCGGCGCCAGCGCAGGTGGGAGCCGCGCTGGGTTGTGCCGGGGCTCGGGGCTGTGTGCGGGCGGAGGGGGCGGCAGGGGGCTCTGCTCTGGCGGGTTCCTTGTGCCGTGTGGGCGCCGTGTTGGCCGTGGGCTGAGGGCGCTGCGGGAGCGGCTGCCCGCGGTCTCCTTCCCGCTGGGGCCTGGGCAGGAGCCGGGGCCGGAGCAGCGCTGGCTCGTCCCGGTTGCTGTGGGTAGGACGGAGGTGGCTGCCCTGTGGCCGGGCCTGGTCGGGAAAATTGGCGTCGCCAGAGGTTTGTGTCCCCAAAGGAGAGCGAGGAGTCCTGTAAAAGTGACTTTATTGATGAGCAAAGGGAGAGGCCATGCGGCATTTGCCGTGCGGTCTCTCCAATTGTTGTAGTACGCAGCCTCCTTTTTCTCCTGATTTTCCCTTCTGCATCTCCCTGTCCCTTTGCCCAGTGGCGAAAGTCCTTGGAAAGTTCAGACTTCCCGATCCGCCTGCTGCATGTCCTCGTTAATATGCACCCCCCTTTTGTGTAACATCCGATATTCATGGCTCTGTAAGTGTTTGTTCTTCTCATGTTCAGGAATTTAGCAGGACCTTGGCTGAGCAGCAGTCCGTGTCAATGACATTTTCTGAACTGATGGTTTCTCCCACTACGTGCTTATCTCCAAGTCCCTGGCCCTATCTCAAAGCCGATTCACTCCTTGACTCTGTTTTTTCTTCCTGGTCTTCTTTGGTTCGGGATTATTGTCAGCGACCTCAGTTCTGAGATAAACGAAATTCCGTCTTAGAATATTTTTCAAACTTCAATAAGGGAGAAAACAGGACAATGTCCAGCGCTGAAGTGTTCCTGGCTATCAGCCAACAAACATGCTGGTCCATTAAGACACTATTATCTATATACTGTTATTTTACTAAGGTACGTACATAATTATGAGTTTCATGCATTATTCAAACATTCTTGGTAGCTTTTGATGTTATAGAAACTTTTCCTTATTTTGGTTTTCTCCTCTGGCTTATCTACAAAGCATCCTGCAGATCAGGTCAATATATTTTATTCCTCCTTGTGGCTTCATCCTGTTGTTTCACACTTCCCCGATACCGAACAGTTAACAAATTCTTCTCTAATTCATCTCTGGTGCTCTGGTTTGTGTCACCCTTATCACTTGGAGAGGTCAGTCAGCAGATGTGGGAACCAACCTCATTGCTTTATACAGTTCTCTGGGTTACACAGAAGTATTTTAACATTTTCTATTTTCCTACGGCTTACAGTACAATACATTCATCACATTATTAGTTCTATAAGCTCTAAGGTGTATACATCAACATAATATACTCATCACACTACTGTTTCCATGGGCCATACGGTGCATACTGAAAATGAGAAATTAGGTTACATTAGCAAGCAGCTAAATGGGATTATAAATTGTGCTATACTTACAATCAATAACCACATATAAAGACTAATACACAAACATGAAAGCCAATGTTACAGGGTCATTTTTAACAATTCCCTGTCCTTTTGTAGCCGTTTGTGGATCAGGAGGCCTGGCTGCCACCTGCATCCCCTTGCTCAGCTGCTGAATGAGCTGCACTCAGCAAGGTGTCGTGCATGGTCCAAAGATGAGAGTTGCTGTAGCACATCAGAGGAGAAAGAGCATTCGTTTAACCCATGGTGTGCCAGGGAACCACCAAACCGTGTCCCATTCCCATCCTTTCCCCGTTTGGACTGGAACATGAGCTGCTTTCTTATTTCCTTTGTTACCTGTTTCACCACTTTTCGGTTGTCATCTCTTTGCAAGCAGGATCTTGAGTCATTTAATTTTCCACCCTGTCCTCCTCCTTGTGCTCATAGATAATCTGATCCCATCCCATGGTGAAATGTTGTGTTCTTGTTTGAGTGGATTGTTTGGCCAGACTCAGGAGCTGGATCTGTCTGGTTGGTTATTATTTCGAGGACATCTTGTAATCTAATTCTGCCATTGCAATGATCACTGGGTTCTCTGGCTCCTGCTATGAATTCGTTCGGGTTCCCAGGGGCTGGTCCGTGGTGTTGCAGGATTTGTTCTGGTGGCCGTTCATCTTTTCCCCATTTTTGGGCGCTCCCTCCAGCCAGGGCTGCATCAATTGATCTCTTTTCTCTGATTCAATCATCACATCCTTGGATTCCCCACTGATTGCTCTGAACTTGTGGTAGCAAAACCCCCCAGTGTTCCAATGCTCCGTGTGTGACACAGACAGTGACAGCACATGTTGGAGTGGGGAGAGGGATGATTCCCCCCCAGTTCTTTAGTGAAGTTTTCCCAACATTCTCCATTTGCTGTTTCCCTTTGCAGCTGAACCAATTTCTGTTGCACAGTCAGATATCCTCACTGTGGGCTCTGCCTTTGGCTGTGCCAATTCCATCAGTGCCAGCAGGCAGAGCTTGGGGTGAGGGGCAGAGGGAATCAGCCCAATTCCTCCCGCAGGCAAGAAGCCCCTGGTGCATTGTCCACCCTTTTCCCCAGGGGTGTTAATTTGCATTTCTAAAGCTCCTCTCCTGGTGCCTGGAATGAAGCTTCTCTTCCAGGGAGCCATTGAATGACTCACATGTGGCCCCCCCACAATCTGCTTTTTTTTTTTTTTTTAATCAACATTTCATTAACTGTTTATGTATAAAGGTTGCCTTTAATGCTCTTCTAGTTTTGCAAAATGCAACCTAAAGGTGACATCAAAAAACTCACACAAAATTTTACCCTCGTTAAGAGCCACACACAGACATACACAAAAGCATTCCAAAACGATCAAGTTTTTATACTTCTTCTTGGATTAAAAATTATTCCCACAGCCCTGGTCCAAACCTAATTGACATAATGAAAACAGGATTAATACAAAAAATTATTCTAATGCTGTAATCTTGTCCTGGAAACTGCAGGAAAAACAAAAATACTCCTACAATATATTTAGTGTTGGAGAGTCAGGCATTACTTGATTCTGGCCAGGCTTGCAATAGAAATCATTTCATCCAGACATAGCCCAGGTGTGCAGAGAAAATCATTCCATGACAAGTGAGTTTTACCCGATTTTTCCTAAATTTTATACAGTCTGAAGCCATAGAAATCCATTGGTTAGTGTTCATTGCTCCCAAGTTGCTGAGTTCTCAGTATTTGATTTCCTGCTGGAGCGGTGAATTTCTTTGCTTCTAATGTTAATTAGGTCACTCCTGGATTTCCTTCTCAGCCTTTTCCAGACCAGGTGTCTCCAGCTTTCCAGGGGCAGTGTCTGGGGTAGGTGTTGGTTGCTGTTTGCTGATGGGCGTTGATGTTTTGTTGATGGTCGTTATCTTTGTGGGGATCTTTTGGGCTCTTCCCAGTCTGTTGAGATGTTAAACTCATCTCTGTTGAGTGGTGGAACATCCCTTAAAAAAAAACCTTTAAATTCCTTTCTCCAGGCAAAGGCAAACCAGGCTTGAGTATAGATATAAGATTTTTTTTAAATGTAAATTGCCATATTTTCCCCCAATCGAATCCTATCCAGCCCAGTGTGTGAGTGTGATTGAGCCCCAGAGTGGAATTCTCACGGTGCCTTCCCCAGCCCGTGTGGCAGTGCAGGCACAGAAAGCACTGAAGCTCCAAGAGTGGCAGCAAGGATTGGCCCGCAGTGCCTGGAGCTGCCAAAGGAGGGTGCCCAGGCAGACAATTCCAGCCGAGGATGTGTGGGCAGGCACAGGGGCTTCCCCCGCTGTGGAGCCCTGGCTGCTGCTCCCTTGCCTTCAGGGCGGGCTCAGTCGCTGCCTCCCATCCTCCTCCTGCAGGTGGGAAGTCCAAATCCGGGGCTTCAGAGCCCTTGAGCCGAGGGTGAGGGGTCCCCCCGTGTTCAGCTGTGCTGGGGCTGTTTCTGTGCTCAGGGACACTTGGAATGGGCCACGCCACTTGGCCACCAGTGCTGCTTCTTCCCACTGCTTAGGCAGGACCCGATGTCCTGGTTGGATGTTGTGAACAGCAAAGTCCCAAGGCAGGGGCTGTGCCAGCCGAGCTTCCTGTGGGAGAGATTTCACAGGAGACAGGATTCTGGCCACAGACTGCTTTAAATACACATCCCTTATCTGCACCCTGCACTAGGTGGAGAATTTCCAGGGTAAGGAATTGCAAAGATCAATTCTGGGGGAGACAATTGAATATCTGCCCTGGGTCTGGCTCTTATTCTTGCCAAAGCCAATGGCAAAAGCCGTGCCTGAGGCATCTTGGTTTCTATCACCAGCTTCCAAAGGTGTTTCTTGATTTCCCATTCATTCTTTCTACCTGACCTGAGCTCTGGGTGTGCCAGGGGTTGTGGAGGTCCCCTTGTATTCCTAAAGCTGCCATAACCCCCTGAAGGATCTTTCCTGTAAAATGAGTTCCCCATCTGAGTCTATTGCTTCCACAGTCCCTTCTCTTGGAATTATTTATTTTAGAAATACCTCATAAGTGCTCCAGTGATGACTGAATAAATCAGAATTGCTTTTGGCACCCCGTTATGTGACATGGTGTCAGCAGAAGATATTGAAGCCTTCCTGCTCAGGGCATTTCAGTGCCAGGCTCTCCCAAGCACACACAGCTCTGCCGGTTGAGCTGACCATGGGGGCGGTGCCCTGAGCTTTGTCTAATTCCCTTTCCTTAATAACAGCGTGTCTTGTAACTCTTTTCCCTTCTGCTGCCCTTGAAGACCCATCCATAAACAGATTTTCTCCCTCAGGCCAGGGAATGTCTCCTCAATCTCCCCTAGCCTGGCTCTGGAGCTCTGTCACTTGACTGCAGCCATGGGTTTCTCCCCAGCCCCCTGTCCAGGCTGTTCCAACAGGAGGCTGGGTTAAACCTTCCCCTGTCCTCAATTCTAAATCCTCCTGTGCCACTGAACAAGTTCCATGCTGTAATAACTGAGCACTGCTCTTTTGGTTATCAAAGCTTGGACTTGAACGTGAACACCAGGAGATCCTTGTGCTGTCAGTTTTGAGGCCTCAGGTCCCATTAAAGCTGTGGCTGCACAATTCTGCAGACAATGGGGCCACTCTGGCCACTGGGTTAAACATCTTAGCCCAAGAATTCCTTTGGCATGGCCCTGTTTACATCCACAGACAATTCAAATTCTTTTTCCCTTTCTGGGAGGGCCAGAGCAGGAGCCTCAAAGAATCTGGTTTTTAACACTTGAAAATTCTGCTTTCCTTCTGGTCCCCATCCATCCAGTTTCTTGACTGGCAGGATGGGAGTGTTGTAGGGAGAGATCCCTGGCTGCAAAAGCCCTGCCTTGAACAGGGGCTCAATCACAGGCTGTAAGGCCTTCCTTCCCTCCCTTGGAATAGGGCATTGCTTTTAGACCCCACTTGTGCTGGTTGCTTCAGAGTGATTTGGAGAGGCTGGGTATCTGATTTTCCCCATTTCCCTGGGGCTGCCCACACTTGTGGGTTCACTTCAGCACAGGCCTTGCCAGACATTTGACACAAAGGTACCTCAGAACTGGCCTCTGTATCACCTTTTCCAATATTAATTTGCATTCCCAATTGAGCCATCAAATCCCTTCCCAGTAAATTACAATCACAATTAGGAGCAAATGAAAATTCCTGCATTTCAAAGCCATCCTCACAGCTGCTAGAGTGATTGAATAAAACACAGCTGCTCATCTTTCCCCTTATCCCCTGAATAATCAAAGACATTTTTGGCATTTTCCCTGCTTAGGTGTAAGATTGAGAGTGGCTGGAGAGGCCCCTGTGTCTGTGAGGAAAGGGCTCCTGTCGATGCAGAGCCACCCTGAATGTTCTCCAGGGCTCCAGTGTGGTGGGTCCCTGGTGTCATGGGAGCTGTGCCAGCCCTAAGAATCCCTGTCCATGCAGGGCTGGCCTTGCTGGTGCTGAGGGTGCTGCTGTGTGTGCTTGCAGTGTCCTTGTGCCCTGCAGATGGAAGCCTGATTCCTTGCCCGGGGCTGTTTGGGTGGGCTCTCCCCTGCCGAGGAGGGCAATGCCTGTGCCAGGTGCTTGTGGCCGAGGGCGTCCCCTGGGTGCTGGGGCCCCCTTGGGCGCTGGGGTTGATCCCTGAGGGGCTGTAGAAACTGTGCCATGGCCTTTGCCTTCAGCTTGGCCTTTTCCTCCTCCCTTCTTGCATTCCCCTGCTGTGCCTTTGTGCCCAAGTGCTGCAGGGGCTTCTTGTGCCACTGCTGCAGCCGCCCTGAGTGCCTGTGGGTGCTCATCCTGTGACAGCTGCTGAGCTTTCTGCAAAATCATTCGTTTAACCAGCGACCCAAAGAAAATCCTTGAAAGAACATCTGGATCCTTGCACGAACAATCCCCATTTCCCAGGTGTTCCTTCCTGCTCGTGGTCCCTGTGCTCCCGGTGCCCTGCCCAGCCCGTATCCCAGAGGCGGTGCCTGTCCTGCCGCAGTGTCCAAAGGCGGCTCCCCCGGCGGGCAGGGCCGGCAGCTCGGCGGGGCCGGGCAGCGGCCGGGGCGTCCCGCAGCCTCCTGGGGCCGGGGGCCAGTGCCGGCCGTGCCCGGGGGTGGTGGGGTCAGGCAGCGCCCGGCGCTGAGCCCCGGCTGCCCCACAGCCCCGGCCCGGCCCCGCAGCTCCCCACAGGCCCCCAGCCCGTGCTCCCGGTGCCGCAGCTCTGCGCCCGCTGCTGCCGCTGCCCAGCCCAGAGAAACCCCCTGAAATCCTGACCTCCTTGTTCGTAGCAATGCATCTGTAGAACAGGCTATTCCCATGCACCAGCCAAACTGTTTAGAGATAACAAGCCACCTGCAGTTTTGTTTTCAGAGTTGTCAGGGAGTCATCAAGGCCACTAAGTCAACAACAGGATGAAAGTGGGAACAAAAACCTGGGAAAATGCCTAGGAAAAATGCAAAACCTAGATAGGAAACACACGGCGTGATAATGGATGCATGGGCAGAAGTGCTAGAAACTGTAACTGTAGTCTTATGTAAACCATAAAGTGGCTTCTGCTGAAATCATATTGATTCTATTATTCAGATGCACATTTTCAACCTGCACTTGTTTTCCTGGAAATCGGGAGATACAAAGGATCTGCATCAGCTGGCAGGTTTTGAGCATTAAACTGTCTCACCTCAGTATTTTTCTCTTCCTCTCTTTTCCATCATCTTTTCTTACCACAGAGATTCCTCCTGCTGCTTCTTGCCTTAACTGCATTCCTGCACACTCTCCTTCACCCTAACCCTTCCCAGCACACCAACACCATCCATCCCCTGTTGTCTAAATCCCTCCTGGACTTCCCTTATTGCCCCCTGGGTGTCCATGTCCTTAATTACCTCTGGGAGAATGTGCAAACTGCCTCACATTCTCCCAAGGGACCCTTCAGAGATATTTTGGGATCATCATCCCTTTGGCCAGGACCCCTTCCTGGCTTTCCCTTTTCCACCCTGCATGGGTGCCCTGCCATGTTTACTCCCTGAAGATCCCCTGTCCTCACTGATGAGATTTTCAGTGCTCTCTCCCTGCCGACTCTTCACAGCCCCCTGATCTGTCACTCGTCTGTCCCCTGGACACTCTCGGGTCCCCAATCAATCCCCGGTGCCGCCGCCACCCAAGGGAGCCGATCACCCAAACTGGGTGAGGCACCTTCAGCTCCACTCACTGCCCACCATCCCTGGTGGTGGAAGAATTCTGGATGAGCCCCAAGGTGTGTGGGAAATGTCACATCACCAGAGGTTTGTGTCCACCAGGGAGACAAAGAAGTCCTGTGAAAGTCATTTCATTTTTAAAAAAAGGGAGAGCCATGGGACATTTCCATGGGGTCTCTCCAGTTCTTGGAGGATGCAGCTTCCTTTTCATCCTAATTTTCCTGGCTGCATCTCCCTCTCCTATTCCTGAGTGTCTGAAGTACTTGAGAGTACAGACTTCCCAATCCCCCTACTACATACCCCCCTTAATGTACACCCCACTTCTGTATAGGTAACGATATTCACAGCTCTGTTAAGTCTTTGTTGTTCTTCTGGAAGTTCCTGAATTTAGCAGGACCTTGGCTGAGCAGCAGTCTGTGTGGTCAGTGAATAACATTTTCTGGAACTGATGGCTTCTGCTGTCCCTTCCTTATGTCCAAGTGCCTGGCCCTGTCTCCGCGCAGATTGGCAGCATCTGTTTGTAAAGACACTTTCCTCTTCTTCCTTCCATGGGGGTCCCCGGTTTGCGGGACATCCCCCCTGGAGCAGGGTGTCCCCCTTGCTGCAGCCCCGCCCCTCGGGCAGGGCTCAGCCAATGAGAGCTTGCGGCGCTGATGACTCACCAGTTGCCAGGCAGAGCCGCAGCTCCCAGCGCTCCCCACCCGGACCCCACCTGCGCCCCCCCCGGGCCGCAGCGCCCCCCGCTGGGGGAATTTGGGGAGGTGGGAGGGGGAGCGCCAAGGCCGGGCCCCCCCGCGCTGTGGTGGCGGGAGCGGCTGCAGTGGGGAGCGAGTGCGGGCGGGAGCGGCCGAGAGCCCAGCGCTGCCCCAGCCCGAGCTGGCCCAGCTCCATGGCTGCCCCTGCGGTGGGATGCTGTGGGTTTGGGGGGAAGAGGGAGGCGGCAGTGGGTGCTGGGCCTGGGGGCAGGGGAGGGAAGGAGAAGCAGGGCTGAAGAACAAAATGGTCAAAGGATGCAGGTGGGAGGAGAGGGTGGGACTGTGCAGGAGAAGGAGGAATAGTAGGAGGAAGAGGAGTGTGAGGAAGAGTAGGGACACAGGAGGAGGAGGAGGAGCAGGAAGAGGAGGCCCCACAAGGTTCCAGCCCTCCTGTACCTGCAGCCTCCCCCCAGCCCCAGGAGCGTTGCCCCCCCACATGCAGCAGGTGACCGGGGAGGGGATCCATGATTTTCACTACAGTGAATCTTGGTGTTTCCAAGCATTATTTGGTTAAATGTTGATGTTTTGGTTTTTTGTAACGGGCTTAATCTTGATATTGTGAGAATGGTTCTGGCTGACTCTGGACGTTTGGAGGACTTTTGGGCTGAATCTTGGTGTTTTGGACGTTCTTTAGACTCAAGGTGCCAATGATTTCCTGAGATGAACTTGGGCAAGGAGGAACCCCAGCCTAAGGCTGCTCCTCTTATTTGTTTCCCCAAACCAGGATTTGTCATTCCCAAGAGTGTCCGGATGGAGGAGAAGGAAAAGCCCCAGAGATCCCACACAGGAGGGGCTGCAAACCCAGCCCAGGGAGCTGTGAGGAGGAAAGACCCCCCCAGTGCCAGGAGGGCGGCCGGAGATCCAGGCGGAGCTCAGAGCTGGTGGAGAAGCCTGATGGAGGGGAGAAGCCCCACAAGTGCTTGGAATGTGGGAAGGGTTTCAGGTGGAGCTCCAGCCTGATCCGGCACCAGAGGATCCACACGGGGAAAAGCCCTACGAGTGTGGGGAGTGTGGGATGAGCTTCAGGCACAGCTCCACCCTGAGAAACACCAGAGGATCCACACTGGGGAAAAGCCCTACGAGTGTGGGATGTGGGAAGAGCTTCAGCCGAGCTCCAGCCTGGTCTGCACCAGAGATCCACACTGGGGAAAAGCCCTACGATGTGGGAGTGTGGGATGAGCTTCAGCACAGCTCCACCTGAGGATACACCAGAGAATCCACACTGGGGAAAAGCCCTATGATGTGGGGAGTGTGGGAAGAGCTTCAGAACAAGCTCAGCCCTGATCCAACACCAGGTGATCCACACTGGGGAAGGGCTCTGCACCTGCTTGGAATGTGGGAAGAGCTTTGGATCGAGCTCCCACCTGAGAAAACACCAGCGCATCCACACCAGGGAGAGGCCCTACGAGTGTCCCGAGTGTGGGAAGAGGTTTCACACCAGCTCCACTCTCCTCATACATCAGCGGATTCACAGAGAGGAGAGGCCCTTCCGCTGCCCCGACTGCGGGAAGGGCTTCAAGCACAACTCACACCTCACTGTCCACCGGCGCATCCACACGGGGAGAGGCCCTACGAGTGTCCTGAGTGTGGGAAGAGCTTCTCCAGGAGCTCTAACTTGACCAAACACCAACGGAGGCAGCACTGAGGGAAGCCCTGCGAGTGCCCCAGAGCGGGAAGAGCTTCGTGCGCTGCTCCAGCTCCATCCCCCATGGGAGGATCGGCGTTGGATGATCCCCAGTGAGCCCCGCTGGGCAGAGCCCTGGTGATCCGTGGTCCTGGTGATCCCTGTTGGGCAGACACCTGGCTGGGATGCTCCACATCTTCCTGTCTCCCTGTGGGCACCTGGATGAGTGCAGGGGCAGGAACATCCATCGGGACCCAGACCAACATCGAGAGAGAGCTGATTTGTTGACTTTCAACCCCAGAAAATGTTTTGCATTCAGTCCTATCTTCTGGGGTGTCACAGAATACTGGATGGTCTTGGAGGTCTTTTCCAACCTCAGAGATTCCTTGATTTTCGTTTCCTATTACTTGAGGTTGTCTTCTGCAGCCAAATGTTGATTGACTGAGGCCAAGACCAAGATTTTGGAGACAGTGGGGTGGAAACCCCTCCAAAAAACGCTTTTCCCTTCCATCCAAGAACATGGATCTTCAGCTGGCACAGACACGGAAATCCTTTTTCTTTTGGCCTTGATTGCCTTTTCATTTCTGTTCATCCCTTTTAAATATCCAACAGTGAGGTAAAAATAAATACATTGAACTAAGACATGGGTGGGGACATGGGAGACAGAGACATGGAGAGTGACATGGGGACACATGGAAATGGAGGGGGACATGGCCATTCATGGGGACATGGAGGGACACGGGCACAGATGGAGACGTGGGAGACAATGACAGGGATGGAAACATGGTGGGGAGACAGCCATGGGTGAGGACATGGTGGGACATGGACAGTGACATGTGGGGCCATGGCCATGGCCGGTGCCATGGGGGAACTTGCAGGGGCTGTGGGGGATGCTGGGTTGGAGGGAGTTGAGGGTTCCTGGCAGGGCCTTGGGGCTTGCTGAGGGCTTTGGGGACCCCAGGCCCAGCGGCTGCGGCTGCGCTGGGAGACCCTGGCGGAGGTTCTGGGGCAGCTGCTCAAGGAGCCCCTGAGCTGGAGCCCCAGGTGGGCACTGGGCTCCTGGAAAGGAATGAACGTCCTTGTCCCCAGGAGGGAAATCCCAGCAGCCCCAGGGTGTTGGGGGCAGCTGAGAGGCCACAACAGGGATTGGAAAGCCGGACAGAGCTGTCCCTCTCCAAAACTGCACCCCCAAACATCACTCGGGATTCACCCAGGAAAAAGCTGCCAGGAGGTGCCCAAATTGAGAGAAAGGAGGGAGGGACCTTCAGAGTGAGCAGGATGGGCATGGAACCCCCAAACCCAATACAGGGGAGAGGGGTGGGGATTGGTAGGACGATGAGTAAGGCACAGAAGAGAAGGGAGAAGTCTGGGATCCCCAAAGACAGTGGGAGAGGGATGAGACCCCCCCACTGAGTTGGGAGGGGTCTTTA
>JAJEOU010002063.1:0-14939 GCA_021534815.1 Acrocephalus arundinaceus
GCCGGGCAAGGTTATGGAACAGATCACCTTGAGTGCCATCACATGGCACCCACAGGATGGTTGAAGGATCCGAGCCAGCCAGGGAGGATTTCAGTATCTGCATTGATGATCTGGTGAGGGGATTGAGTCCATCATCAGCAAATTTACAGGTGACACCAAGCTGGCTGGGAGTGTTGATGTGCAGGAGGGCAGGAGAGCTCTTCCCAGGGCCCTGGATAGGCTGGATCCAAGGGCCAAATCCAACAATGTGAGATTTAACAAGTCCAAGTGCTGGGTCCTGCACTTTGGCCACAACAACCCCTTGCATTGCTGTAGGCTGGGGACAGAGTGGCTGGACAGCAGCCAGGCAGAAAGGGACCTGCAGGGACAGATGGACAGCAGGCTGGACATGAGGCAGCAGTGTGCCCAGGTGGCCAAGGAGGCCAATGGCTCCTGGCCTGGATCAGGAATGGTGTGGTCAGCGGGAGCAGGGCAGTGATTCTTCCCCTGTACTCGGCAGTGTTTGGGCATCACCTCAAGTGCTGTGTCCAGTTCTGGGCCCCCAAATTAGGAAGGACATGGAGGGGCTGGAGCATGTCCAGAGAAGAGCGACAAGGCTGGTGAGGAGTCTGGAGCACAAGTCCTGTGAGGAGCAGCTGAGCGATCTGGGGTTTTTTATCCTGGAGAAGAGGAGGCTCAGAGGAGACAAGGCACTGTCAGGGCACAGGTAAAACTTGATGATGTCCAAGGTCTTTTCTAACCTGGCTGATTCTGGGATTCTCTGAAACCACCCTTGCAGCCATTGCAGGATGAGCCCTGGGCCTCCTCTTCACAAGGTCCAGCAGCCCAGGTCCCTCAGCTTCTCCTCACAGCCCCCAAGCCCATCCTGTCAGTCCTGCAGAGCCTCTGCAGCTCCTCCTCCTTGCCCAGAAAAGGGAGCTCCACAGCCAGAAAAACCCGGCCAGATCAGCCCCCCTGGCCTGGGGTGCCTCTGACAAGGGAGCAGCAGGAGACACTGCAGGAGCCTGCAGACAATTCCTGAAGCACATGGAGGATGATCCTGATCCCCAAGGGACGTTCCCATGGTGCCAAGTCAGGAACTGAAATGGGGAGTGGGGCCAGAGAGGAAAGGGAAACCAGGGATGGGCTGTTTGAAGGGGAGGGAACAGGGCTGAGCAAGAGAAAAAAATCTGGACAAGGAAAAAGGGAAGAAGGCCAAAGTGAAGCAAAAGAAATGCTATGGGAAGTTTGGGGGTAGCTGCCAGGCAGCCCCGGCTCTGAGCAAAAACACCTGCAGTGGCACAGGAAACTCCCAGCTGATGGGAAAAAAATTTCTGTGTGCCTTCAGAGGCCACCACAAACCTGAGGGGTTTCCCTGCTGTCCCTCAGCCCTTCCTGGCCCCCAGGGGCTGATGGCATTTGTGCTCCCTCAGCTTCATCTCCCCACACCATGGGGGTGCTGACGCCTGCTCTGGGCAGTGCAAACAGGGGCTCCTGAGGCAGTGCTGCCGTGTCTGTGCCTACAAGGATGCGGCCCCTGTGTGAGCTGGGGGAGAGGCCAGGGCTGCAGAGGGGGGATGTTGTTGGCAGGTGCATGAGGACGCTGTGGGACGCTGCCCTGGGGTGTCCAGCGCAGTGGGGATGGATCAGCCCCTGCTCTGCTGCTCCTTCCCCTTGTCTCCCCCAGGCACCTTGCAGAGCCCCAGCCATGCTGTTTGCCCCCAGCCTGCCCACGGCCAGCCTGGGGCTGCTCCCGGGGCTTTTCTGTGCTCAGCATTGGCCTGGGCAAAGTGTTCTGGAGAGAGCCTGGGCAAGGAGCCTGCAGCCCCCAGACCCTGGCCTGAGGCGTCAGCGCTGCCCCAGCAGTGCCCATGGCCTGTCCCTGCTGCAGCCCCGGCACTGCCACCCCCAGCACTGTGCCCGGCCCCGAGAGCACTCAGGCCCTACAGCAACACCAGGGCCAGCAGGGCAGCGGGGCAGGGCCACGGCAGCAGCACTGGCAACACCAAGGGCTGCTGCTGCTGCTGCTGGGCACAGCTGCTGTGCCAGCACTGATCTGCCCCCAGCTCTGCACACAGACATTGCTGCTGCAGCTGCAGGGAAGGGAACCAAAGGGGGATCTCTGCAGAAAACTGGGCTAAAGGGAGATCCTTTAGTTGCTTTAAAGTCACCAAAAATGCAGCCCCTCATTGACACAGTCTGTGGCCACAGGGAAGGTGGAGAGAAATAAAATGAGCAATAGCACAAACAATGACTTCTTTTTGGAGAATATTAAAAACATAAAACAGAGTAAAAAAACCCACCACTAAACCAACAAGACTTATCAAAGATGCCTTTTATTACAAGTGATTTGCAGTAATTTTCAAGAAGTTTAATGTTTTTGAAACCATCCAGTCATCAGTCTCCACACTGCAGCCTTGAGCTCCTGGTTCCTCAGGCTGTAGATGAGGGGGTTCAGGGCTGGAGGCACCACCGAGTACAGAACTGACAGGGTAAGATCCAGGGATGGGGACGAGTTGGAGGGGGGCTTCAGGTGAGCAAACATGGCAGTGCTGATGAACAGAGAGACCACAGCCAGGTGAGGGAGGCAGGTGGAAAAGGCTTTGTGCCGTCCCTGCTCAGAGGGGATGCTCAGCACAGCCCTGAAGATCTGCACATAGGAGAAAACCATGAACACGAAACAACCTAATACCAAACAAGAACTAACAGCAAGAAGTCCAAGTTCTGTGACATAGAAGTTTGAGCAAGAGAGCTTGAGGATGTGTGGAATTTCACAGAAGAACTGGCCCAGGGCATTGCCATGGCACAGGGGCAGGGAAAATGTATTGGCCGTGTGCATGAGAGCATTGAGAAAGGCACTGGCCCAGGCAGCTGCTGCCATGTGGGCACAAGCTCTGCTGCCCAGGAGGGTCCTGTAGTGCAGGGGTTTGCAGATGGACACGTAGCGGTCGTAGCACATGATGGTCAGGAGATAAAACACTGCTGGCATGAAGAACAGAAAGAAAAATAGCTGTGCAGCACATCCTGCACAGGAGATGTTCCTGGTGTCCCAGAGGGAATTGTGCATGGCTTTGGGGACAGTGGTGCAGATGCAGCCCAGGTCGGTGAGGGCCAGGTTGAGCAGGAAGAAGAACATGGGGCTGTGCAGGAGGTGGCTGCAGGCTACGACGCTGATGATGAGGCCGTTGCCCAGGAGGGCAGCCAGGGAGATGCCCAGGAAGAGGCAGAAGTGCAGGAGCTGCAGCTGCCGCGTGTCTGCCAATGCCAGCAGGAGGAAGTGGCTGATGGAGCTGCTGTTGGACATTTGCTCTGGCTGGAGATGAGGATCTGTAAAAAAAGAAGTCATGGAATAGTTCAGTTTGAGAGGACTTTCAATATCCCAGCACAGCTTGGTGGCACTTTCCCCCCACTGCCTGCCCAGGGCTCTGCTGCCTGCAGCTGTCCCTGCCTGCAGCTGCTTCCCTGGGCCCAGGGCTGGGCCCTGCCAGTGCTGCCAGAGCCCAGCCCAGCCCTGGGGGCTCAGCTCTGCTCTGCAGAGCCCTCCCAGCTCAGGCACTGCCCAGGGCCAGCTCTGTCTCTGCAGGCTCTGATGGCAATGTCAGAGCAACCCTGAAGAGGCTGGAAAAGCAACATTGATGCTTCCTTGCAGGGACCCTGTTCTGATTTCTGTCACTGCGTGGTTTATTAAGATCTGGATGAAAATTGTTTGTTTTTTGTTTTTTTTTTTTTTTCAGCCTGAACTGAGAAATGAATATCAATCTGCAATTTCTCAGCCAGGCAACACAGAGTAGTAGATTTAAAAAACAAAATTTTCACTTTTATATAGCCTCTGTCTCTCTGTGCTCCCTGTATTATCCATTTGGAAATGTTCTGGAGTTAAATCTCATGTTGGGAGCAGTGCTGAACAATGCATCATCCTCACCACACAATGAGAACACTCCCACACCTTACCAGCTGTCTCCTTCCACCCAGATCTTGTCCCACAGTGCTGGCAGCAGCTCCCCGGGCCGGCTGAGAGCTGTCCCTGGCAGGCAGCAGAGTCCCTGGGCCAGCACAGCGCCCTGGGCTGCAGGACCCTGCTCTGCACAACTGCCCAGGGCACCTCTGGCTGCTCTACACAAGAGATCATCAGAGAATGCACTCACAGAGTCTGTAGGCATTGGGATGTTGCAGCTTGAGGAGATCCCTGCAGGAGCTGCAGCTGCATTGTCCTGCAGCCAGAGGTTCCTGTGCCAAGGGCTGGCAGTGATTCTCCCCCAGTCCCTTCTCAGCTCCTTCCCAGCCCTGAGTGATTGAAGCTCTCTGTGCCTGTGTGCTGTGCCCGGGGAGGCTGCAGGCAGTGCCCCAGCCCTGCTGGGCTGGCAGAAAAGCTGCTCATCCAGAGAAATGTGTTTTTAAGCTCTTCTTGGTTACCAGGATCTCCCTCTGGATGATGAGCTCAACCCAGCTCATCAGCACAGACACAGCACAAGGACTTTAATGACCCTCTCAGGGCTTTGTGCTGAGGCCCTGAACATCAGTCCCTGAGAGGGAGCTGAAGAAACCTCTCCAGAACTCCAAGGCAGAAGCCAACTCCAAAGTTTCTGGAAGTTTTAATGGCTCCCACAAGGGACATGACACAGAAAGTGTCCCCAGGCCCCAGGCAGAGCAGAGAACTGCAGGCAGTGGTGACAGGTGGGGACAAAGAGAAGCCAAGTCTTGGTGCCCTGGGCCACAGCAGCCTCTGTGCCACCAAGGACACTGAGGAGACACCTTGTCCTGAGGCCCTGGGGCCTCCTGGCACAGCCCCAGCAAGGCTGGGCACTGTCAGCCCCTTGTGCTGCCCTCAGCATCCCCCTGCCATGCCAGTGGCCTCCAGGATGTGCTGGAAGGAGTCCCTGGGGAAGGAGCCTTGGTCAGCAATGGCCCTGGGGGGCTCCTTCATGCTGCCAGGGACTGCAGGTTTTTCCAACGACTTTGGGTTTGGCTTTTGCCTTGGAGTCTCTGAGACGTTTGTGCAATCCTGGCCTCCAATTCTCTGCTGTAATGAGTCCCATGAGAGGCTTTTTCAGTAACAACACTCAGTGGGGCTCATTAATGCCTAAAGGTACTTCAGTTATTTTAGAGTACTTTGTGTTTCCTTTTCAAACTGACTCTAGGAAAAGTTTCTTCAATCATGGCACCCAATTATCTCCTTTAACGAGTCCCTTGGGATTCTTGGTCAGTAAAAACACTCAGTGGGGCTCATTAACACTTCAGGATACTCAAAGTTTATTACAGAACTTTTTTGACACTAAGTCTGAAAGGGTTGTGAAATCATGGCCTCCAATTCTCTGCTTTAATGAGTCCCTTGAGATTCTTAGCCAGTAACAACACTCAGAGGGGCTCATTAATACTTCGAGATACTCAAAAATTTTAAGGTACTTTGGATTTTCCTTCCCACAATGAATTTTTTAGAGATTTTTTGCAGTCCTGGCCTCCAATTCTCTCCTCCAAGGAGCCCATGAGGAGCCTTTTTTGGCAATGGACCTCAGTTGAACCTATTAATGCCTCAAGACACTTTGGGTTTTTCTTCTGACTTGGATTCTTGGAAAGGTTTGTGCAATCTCCTCTCAGACCCTGAGGTTCCAGGGCTCAGCACCAAATGCACCACGGGGCTCATTACGATCAAGCAAGTCCTGACAAACAGTGGCTGTGCCTTGATATCCCTCTGGTCTGGTGCAGTTCACTAGGAAGTCTTTTCTCATAAAGTTATGGGGAAATATTTAAAAAAAATGGACATTCCTATTTTCGAGGGTGTATTTTTCTCTTCAGAGAAGAGATGACTGCAACATTCAGGGGTTGATACTGATCCAAGGTCTCTCCTCAGGAGGTCTTGCCTGCTCAGAGAAGCTGTGCCTTGAGGTCTGACCCAGTGCAGACAACCTTGCTCCACATTCCCCAACTCCATCCTGTCTCTCCTCACTCACCCGGTTCTGCTTTGCTTGGAGAACTGGCTGCACACAACCAAAGAGGGGTTTTCTTCTTTTATTTTTGAAGCAAGCTAAAACTCCTGAGTTTCCCCATTGAAAACAGACACACTCCCCCAGTGTGTGCCAAGCCCATGGTGCCAGCAAGACCACTCCAGCCCTGCCCTGGGCCAGGAGTGAGGGTGGATCATCATGCCAACCTGCACTGGGCCATTGCAAGGGGCTGTGGCCATGGACACTGCCCTGAGCCCACTGCTGGGTTTGGTTTCCACAGCAACCCTCATTGGTTCAAGTTTCATGAGTTCACTGTCACCACCAAGTCCGGTCCTGGGAAATCTACCACCATCTGCCCGTGTGCCCTGGAATTCTGAGCTCGCCTCCCCCTGCCCTGCTGGAGCTGGGCCGGCCCTGTCCCGCTGCTGCTGCCTCTTTGGAACTGCTCTGAGGCTTTTGGCTACGCTGTACCCCTGCCCTGCCCTGCCCTGCCCTGCCCTGCCCTGCCCTGCCCTGCCCTGCCGAGACATCCCTGCCATTCCAGCTACCACCCACGGAGCTTCTGATATATCCCATCCACCAGCCCAGGATTTTCCATCCTTCCAGCTCAGTGCTCTCATGAGATGGAGGACTTTTATGAATATAAAAATACAAGATTTTAGAAGCAGCTTCTGGTTATTTTGTAGAAGTAAAGAAACAGCTTGTACTGAGAACACAGAGAAGATGAGCTATGAAGCTTGGTTGTTAGGTAGTTACTGAGTAGAAGTCATATAGGTAAGATATATAATGTTAAAACTCATCCAAGTTGGACCTAGATATCTGTCAAAAATCGATAAAGCAGAACTTTGTAGCTTTAATCAAGCAAAATCAAGCTCCTAATCTTTGGCAAGAGCAAAGTGACCTGAAAAATAGCCAAACCTTCACTGCGCCCTCCCAGAAGCAAAGATCAACCTGAGGAAGACGTTGGCCTTCCTCCCAACACCCCAACTCACAACCACCAAGAGGCGTGACAGCTCATTAGAATACAAAGTGAGAGAAGGAGAGGAATGGGCGGGTGAGGAGGTGTAGGTTGTGGGATCAATGTGTATTTAAACCTGGACCTTGTCTTGACCAGGTGCGCACGGTTTGGAGGAGATATCCCCCCGTGTGTCCCAGCTGGAAATAAAACATACCTGCTTTACAATTTCTAATTGCAAAGTTCTTATTCTGCACTTCACTCCAAGTCCTGCAGGGGCACCGAGATCAGGCTGCCCTGAGCTTTGTGAAGCAAAGCCCCTCGAGGTTCCTGGTTCTCTTTTGCAGTTAATGCTGGAGTTGTTGTTGTTTGTTTGCCTTGTCGTACATACTAGTAAAGAACTGCTGTTCCTATCCCCATACTACTTCCTGAGAGCTTTTTAATTCTCTAAATTATAATAATTTTGAGGGAGGGCGTTTAAATTCTCCATTCCAATGGAGGCCCTGCCCCTCCCTAGCAGATACCTGTCTTTTCAACCGAGACAGATTTTGGCGTCTCAATGTGGGGCTCAAGGGCAGTGAGACAAGAAGGGTGAAAAAAGGAATAATGGTTCTTGAGTCACCTAATATTTTCTTTTGTGTGTGCTGGATATAGAAACCTCATTAGGTAACACCATGCAGTCTGGCTTACCCAGGTTTGGGTGGCACGTTGTCGTGGCTGTGTTTCTCCCATTTGCAGGCCCTTATCTAAACATGGGTCCTATAACTGAGGCTTCAGTGGCTGTTATCCAGTTTGTTTTATGGGTTACTAAGGTGAGGAATTCATGGATTTTTAACTTCCTTAGGAAGGTGGGCACATGGATGCATGGCTATCACACATTAAGTGTATTTTTGGGGGTTTACTTTAAGACTGGTACTTTCTGTGAGGAAATGCCAGTGACGGAAGTTTTCTCCCAGCCCTTCAACCACTTCTTTGTGCCTACCCCACCAGCTTTTGAGGGGTTTAAATTTCCTCTAGATACTAACCAAGTGTTGCTGATAGTCGTAGTCTATTTCACTTTCAGGGATAAGGTGAGGTGTACTTTGATCACCAAACAGACACCTGCCTCAAAGACTAGGGATTCTGTCATGGAGCCTGACACTGCCCCACAGAATAGGGATGCTGCCCCACTGCTTGACTCTGCCCCACAGCCCACCTCAGAAATGAACCACCCAGATAGGATGGGGGTTCTGGTGAAGGAGACAGGCCAGATGTTCAAGGAGCACATTTCCCCAGAGGTGACCTCATTAGCCCAAACTGGTGGGAAACTCTCCCCTTGCCCTGAAAATGGAGAGTCTGATGGTGCAGCAGTGGAACCCACAGACGTTACAACCGCCCCGGTTCCAGCTGAACCACAGGGGCAGTCACAGCCAGCAGCAGTCACCCCTGTGGAAATGAAGACGTGTAAGATGAAATCAGAGCACCCAGGTAATAAGGATAAGAAAGGAGGGCCCTCACAACCCTCAGGGGAGCCAGAGGTTGAGATCATCACCAAGTCCCTGACGTATGAAAGTTTCCGTAATCTGCAAAAGCATTTGCACAATGGGGACATGAGGCTTGTACAGCCTGGTTACTTTGAGTCTGGGACCTTATGGGTACAGGTGTGTAACTGGATAGTGGTGAGGCAAGGAATTTGGGACCCTTGACCCAGGACTCAGGTGTGAATCAGGTATTTGCAATAGAGCCAGGCCCCCTTTCCCTCTGGGAGCAGCTTTTAATGAGTGTAAGGGAGAGGTTTTGTCCACAGAGACAGAATGCAGGAGCACCATAATAAAATGTGCTGGAAGACCCTTGAAGAACGGATCCAACAGCTGAGGGAAGTGGCAATATTAGAGGTACTCTTTGGGAGGGGCGGAAAGCATGATAATGACCCTGACAAGGTCAGGTGCACTGGGCAGATGCTGTGGAATCTGGAAACTTTAGGGCCATCTCAATACACCACCTTCACTGCATCAATGAATGCCAAGGACAACTGAGAGACAGTGGGTTCTGTCACCAGCAAGCTCAGAAATTATGAGAGTGTGATCAATCACCGAGTGCAGGCTCAGGTCTTTGCTGTGATTAAGGAATTCAAAGAGGAGATGAGGGAGGTGAGGAAGGAGATGAGGGACGTGAGGAAGGAGATGAGGAGGAACGGTTCCCATATGGCACTGGTGCAAGTTAGAGACCCCAGAGTCAGAGCCCAATGTCCCCCAGCTCAAAAGAGAGGGTACACCCCAAGAGCTGACCTGTGTTTATTTTTTGTGTTACCATAGGGAAGTTATGGGAAGGTGGGATGGGAAACCCACTTCTGTCCTGGCAGCACGGGTGCGTGAGCTCAAAGAGGGGAACACTCACCGAGGGGGTCCCACTAAAATGAAGGGAGCCTCAACCTCCCATGACCGAGCCACCAGGTATTATAGAAGTGAAGATGATATGTCAGATCCCCTTGAAGGAACCTCTACGATGTATGCCCAGGAAGGGAATAATAACCAGTGCTAGAAGGGCCCTGCCTCTAGCCAGGAAGAGGCACAGGAAAACCGAGTCTTTTGGACTGTGTGGATTCGATGGCCTGGCACATCAGAGCCACAGAAATATGAAGCTTTGGTAGATACTGGTGCGCAGTGTACCCTGATGCCATCGGGACATGTAGGGGCAGAACCCATTTCCGTTGCTGGAGTGACAGGGGGATCACAGCAACTGACTCTGGTGGAAGCCAAGGTGAGCTTGACCAGGAAGGAGTGGCACAAACATCTGATTGCAACCAGCCCAAAGGCCCCGTGTATCCTGGGCGTTGACTTCCTCCGGAATGGGTATTACCTGAGACCCTAAGGGACTAAGACGGGCTTTTGGGATAGCTGCTGTGGAGGCAGAGGGCATTAAGAAATTGAACACCTTGCCTGGACTGTCAGAGAACCCATCTGCAGTAGGACACCTGAAGGTAGAAGAACAACGAGTACCAGTTGCCACCTTGACGGTGCACTGCCGGCAGTATCGGACCAATCGAGATGCCGTGATCCCCATCCAAAAGATGATCCGGGAGCTGGAGAGCCAAGGGGTGGTCAGCAAAACCCACTCACCCTTCAACAGCCCCATCTGGCCTGTGCGCAAGTCTGATAGAGAATGGAGACTGACTGTGGACTACTGTGCATTGAATGAGGTGACACCACTGCTGAGCGCTGCTGTGCCGGACATGCTGGAACTCCAGTACGAGCTGGAGTCCAAGGCAGCGAAGTGGTACGCCACTATTGACATCGCTAATGCATTTTTCTCCATTCCTCTGGCTGCAGAGTGCAGGCCTCAGTTTGCGTTTACATGGAGGGGTGTGCAGTATACCTGGAACCGATTGCCCCAAGGGTGGAAGCACAGCCCCGCCATCTGCCATGGACTGATCCAGGCTGCACTGGAAAAGGGAGAGGCTCCAGAACATCTGCAGTATATTGATGACATCATTGTGTGAGGGAACACAGCAATGGAAGTGCTTGAGAAAGGGGAGAAGATCATCCAGATTCTCCTGGAAGCCGGCTTTGCCATCAAGAAGAGCAAGGTCAAGGCACCTGCCCGAGAGATCCAGTTCTTAAGAGTAAAGTGGCAAGATAGATGTCGCCAGATACCCACAGAAGTAATCAACAAGATAACTGCAATGTCTCCACCAACCAGCAAGAAGGAAACACAAGCTTTCCTAGGTGCCATAAGCTTTTAGAGAATGCACATTCCCCAGTACAGCCAGATCATGAGTCCTCTCTACCTGGTTACCCACTAGAAGAATGATTTCCACTGGAGCCCTGAAAAGCAGCAAGCCTTTGCCCAGATCAAGCAGGAGATCGCTCATGCAGTAGCCCTTGGCCCAGTCAGGACGGGACCAGAGGTAAAGAATGTGCTCTACTCAGCAGCTGGGAACAATGGCCTGTCCTGGAGCCTATGGCAGAAGGTGCCGGGTGAGACTCGAGGCCGACCACTGGGATTCTGGAGCGCAAGTTACAGAGGGTCTGAAGCCAACTACACTCCCACGGAGAAGGAAATCTTGGCCACCCATGAAGGAGTTCAAGCTGCTTCGGAGGTGATTGGTACAGAGGCGCAACTCCTCCTGGCACCCCGACTGCCTGTGCTGGGGTGGATGTTTAAAGGAAAGGTTCCCTCTACCCACTATGCCACCGACGCCACATGGAGCAAATGGATTGCCCTCATCACACAGTGCGCCTTTATTGGAAACCCGAATCGCCTTGGGATTTTAGAAATAATTACCAGCTGGCTGGAAGGTGAAAGCTTTGGTCTCATGGTCAAAGAGGAGTAGGAAGAAGTGACAAGGGATTAAGAAGAACTACCGTATAATGAGCTGACAGCAGAAGACACACGCTACACTCTTTTTACAGATGGTTCCTGTTGCATTGTAGGCATAAAACAAAAGTGGAAAGCAGCCATATGGAGCCCCACACGACAGGCTGCACAAGCTACTTAAGGAGAAGCTGGATCGAGTCAACTTGCTGAACTCAAAGCCATTCAGTTTGCCCTGGACATTTCTGAAAGAGAGAAGTGGCCAAAGCTCTACCTCTACACTGATTCATAGATGGTCGCCAATGCTCTGTGGGGTTGGCTGGAAAGGTGGAAAAGGCCAACTGGCGGCATAAGGGAAAACCAATCTGGGCTGCTGAGGAGTGGAAGGACATTGCCACTCGGGTAGAGAAGCTGCATTTTAAAGTCCGCCGTGTAGATGCCCGTGTCCCCAGGAGTAGAGCTAATGAGGAACACGGAAAAAATGAGCAGGTAGATTAGGCTGCAAAGATAGAGGTAGACTTAGATTGGCAACTTAGATTGATAGATAGACTTAGATTGGCAACACAAGGGAGAGTTGTTCCTAGCTTGGTGGGCCCATGATGCCTCAGGCCAGCAGGACAGAGATGCCACCTGTAAGTGGGCACGAGACCTAGGCGTGGATCTAACCATGGACAGTACTACCCAGGTTATCCATGACTGTGAGACATGTGCTTCCATCCAGCAGGCCGAGCAGTTGAAGCCCCTATGGTTTAGTAGGCAATAGTCAAAATAAAATTATTGGGACGCCTGGCAGGTTGATTATATTACACCGCCCCAGACACGCCAAAGCAAGCTCTATGTGCTGACCATGGTAGAAGCCACCACGAGGTGGCTGGAGACCTACCCTGTGCCTCACATTATGGCCCATAGCACCATTCTAGGCCTGGAAAAGGAAGTTCTTTAGAGGCATGTGTGAGAGTCGGCCCGAAGACCCTCAATTTTGTCTCACGTTTTTCGTCGTGGAGACTTTGGGGGGGACGAGAGGGAAACCAAGAGCTGATGTAACTGCTACCAGAATTGCCATTCCTGCCCAGGTGTGTTTGCTTGGGAACAGAGTTCCCAGACATACATCCTGCTGAAACAATGGTAGTCGCAGCACGCTACACTGCTCCTGCATTCTGTACCACCTGTGCCTGAGGTGTAGCAGGACAGCTTGCCCTGTTCTCCCCCTCCCTCGCATTGTGCATGGGTCTGGACTCCATCACGGGACTTCTCCCCCACTCTGGAGAACTATATATTCTGCCTCAGAAGAGACCCCTTTTGAGGACCTCCCCACGGAAAACGAAGATCTATCAGCTCCACGAGGGTTCTGCGAAGACAAATCTATTAGCGGCACGCTACGAGGATTTGCGAAGGCGGACCTATTGGATTGCTGCGAGGACTTCGTCTCTCTCTGTGGTAATTATATCCTATCTGTCCTATCTCTCTCTTCTCTTTTGCTTTTATCTATATAGTTCTCTCTCTCTCTCATTTCTTTCTCTTGTTATTGCATACCATTTTGGTGGGTACATTGAATAAAAGCATATCAATTTTAGTGAGTATATTGATATTGAATAAAGCATACTGATTTTGGTTAAACTGCATTCTCTTGGCCTCCTTTGTACTCTAAGAACTAAATACGAACTTAGTTCACTTTGAACGGGTCGTAACATAATTGGCGTCACGGACACGGACTCTGATTAGACAGAGAGGTTGCAAGGGTTTTTTGTGTAGTCTGTAACAGGGGAAGGATCTTCACTCCAGCGGCACCTAGCACGCCTCGCTTGAGGTAGTTGCTAGAAAGCAAGGGGGGTGCTGAGATTTCCCGCAAACTGCACAAACCCTGAAGGAAAGCGACCTCATGCTCTATTGAGTGTTCTGTCTTCAGAGATTCACTAAAAGGTTCTCTGAGTGCAAAAGAGTTTGTTTTGTTGTTGTTGTTGTTGTTACTGTTGTTGTTACTGTTGTTGTTGTTGTTTTGTATGTGTGTAAACTGTTTTGTAATATCCCTGTATAGTCAGGTATTACCTTCCCTAGTAGTAATTTGACTTCCCTTTAGCCCCCCCCCCCAAACAACAAGAAAAGTAAAATGGATAAAGTAAAAAAAATGCACTATATAGCTTGTTAGCAAAATTTCAATGCCAAACCCTCACCTGTAGGAGATGTTTGGGCTCAAAACAATTGGTTTAATCCAGAAAATGTTATTGATAGAATTTGCTCATTACAACGAGAATCTAAATTTAAACTTGGCAAAGACAAAGCTATAATTTGTTCTGTTCTTGGAGCTTGTCTAAATGCCGCGATCGAGAGCCGCCTTAAGTGGTACGGAGATGAAAAAGTTATTACTGATTCTCTCCAAGATCTCGTAAAGATTTTAAAAAAAACAACTTGAAGAAGAAAGGAAAGAAAATCAGTTATTGAGAGATGCCTTAAGAACTGAGTATCTCAATTCAATAAATTCTGACTCCCCTAAGAGACAGAAGAAAAAGAAATTCTCCACACCAAAATTTATCCACATAAAGAGTTAGAATCTGCTAAAAATTGTGGAGAATTCTGTTGTCCTCATTTAAGACCTTTAATTAAAACAGAATACAATTACATCAACAATGAGGACTTAGAACCACAAATTACAACCAGAGAAATCCCTTACTCTGCAACAGAGTTAGTTAAGCTAAAGAAAGAATACAGCAGGCTTCCACAAGAAACTGAAACTGAATATGTATTTCGTTATCTCTCACAGGAGGTGATCAAATTAAAATTAACAGAATCAGAAGCTTCAGGATATTGGGGGCACGGAGTCTTTTTGACAACTGGAGATAAACGTGATACGTGGTCCATAACCCAGCAAAGCAGCCTTCTGGGCTGGTGGGATTAACCCATTAGAAAGGGGAGATCCTGTAATCATACCTACCTCCCCTGACCAAATACTAGAAAGTGTCCAAAAAGACAGCCTGCTTGCAAATGATACATGAAAGAAAACTTATCCCTGGATTTGAATCTCCCATGCAACTTCCTGTGAAAGCTGAACTTATGACTCCTTTAATTCGTGGGCTCCCAGAATTTCTTAAACCAACAGCAATTGCTTTGCAAAAAACCATAGCTACTTTAGGCCCTGTAGAAAGGCCTGATAGATTCCTCCGGAATCCAACAGACCGAACTGTCTCTACTGACCCTAGTTCCACCCTTCACTCCAGCCCCTCTCAGCCTCCAGCTATTCATGCTAACACATCTAGCAGTGACCACAAGATCTGGGTGTGGGGTGACATTGCAGTAGAATTAATTACCTATTGTAGGCAATATGGTCCTATAAACACAACAGATGACAAATCACAGAGAACAAAAGGTATCAGGTATGTTGAAAACCCCAGCAGTGAAAAGACAGAAAAAGTAAAACACATCACCCAATGCCAACGCTGGTGGTTATTAGGTATTAAAAAAGGTATGTCAAAAGATATCATGGATGGGTTACCTCTTGATAAACTTCAGATGATAATTTCTAACTGGCATTGTAAGAGAAATACGCCAACACAAGCCCCCACAAATAAAACACTACCTGACACACACCCGCCCTCCCAAACTCCTGGCATTAAGCCCAGAAATAACTTAATAACTGAACCCAGCGCACCTCGCCCCTCCCAGCATTCGGGCAGTAAGCCCATCAAAAGTACCTCCTCTCATGACTTAATTGATCTTACTAGTGAAGCAGAACAAGTCCATCAGAACCAAAAAATAGAGGAGGTGGGAGATGCTCA
>JAJEOU010000754.1:0-27684 GCA_021534815.1 Acrocephalus arundinaceus
GAAATTTCCCTCCCATACTTCTTCAGGGTGAGGAAGTTACTTTGGCATATCCAGATGGAGAGAAGGTGCTTCAGGAACACTGTGACCGACGCCTGCTTGTTGAGCTCTGCCAGCTGGGATGGCTGCAGGACCTCCCAGCGCAGTTTATCTACCTCAAAAGCTATGAGGTCTCTGCCACCCCAGCTGATGTTCAGGAAGCCCTGGCTTGTTGTATTGGGGTACAGCACACAGCCTGCACAGAACTGGACCACGGCTGGGTCTGTCAAGGGCAAAGCCAGTGGAGAGGTCCCATGAGCATGTGGGACGTGGGTGGCATGAGGTGGGGTGTGGCTGAGGGCACGTACAGGGATGCAGCGGAAAGCCGGGTGCAATGGGCAGCAGGGGGTAAGGCCATGCTTCAGGAGACCCCAGACACCCTGAAAGCCCTCAGGCCCCCTGGAACAATGCAGTGGATACCAGTGAGGGGTGCTTGCATAAAAACAATTCTGTCTCCCAAAATATTTGCCCCAAATTTTCTCTTCCTTTGAGAAAATGGGAGTTGCCAGGCCCACCCCCAGGTGTTTAGAGCAGAGCTGGGGCTCCTCAGCAGTGTCCTACAGCTTGGGACTAGGTGCAACAGTTTGTCACCTCCTTTGCTGAGGCTGTGGTTTGGTGTGTCAGTCCTGCAGTTCCAGTAAGTTTGGTGGCAGCTCTCCGACCCACACAGAGGTTCCTTGTACCAGGTGGCAGAAGCCCCAAGGAGAATTTTTGGTCTGCTGCCCTACCCACTCCTGCTAGTCATACAGCTGCAGTGTCTCAGGAGCTGTTGCACCCTGTGAGACCCCCCGCAGATGCCATCCTGGCGGGGAGGAGGCCACAGCCAGAACCTGGGGAGAAGGACTAGGCCTCTGGCAGGGCTTGTTCCTGTACTCACAGTGCTGTTCTGTCTGCTGAACTGTGTTGTGCACAAACTGGATCACATTGCGCAGAATGGTTTTGTACTGGGACATCGTCTTCTCCGTGTCGCCTTCGGCTGCAGCTTGGCTGACCCAGGGCCAGTGGAAGTGGATGCTCCAGTCGGCCGGATCCACTCCTAAGATGGGTATGTCCCCTAGGAGTGCCACGCATGACACCTCAGCAGAGCTGATGTTGGCAAAGAGGCTGGTCAGGACGTACTGGATAACCTGTGGCTCTGCTAGGAGACAGAAGGGTGCGGGAAGGAGATGACTGGAGGTGCTAAAGGGGAAATGGGAAGTGGAGGTGCTGGAGGGGGAACAGGGGATTTGGACTAGATAATAAGAAATATTTTTTTTATGTGAGGGGTAGTGAGACACTGAAATACATCACCCAGATGTATGGGTGATGCCTCATCCCTGGAAACATTCAAGGCCAGGTTGTCTGGGGCTCCGAACAGGGAAGGTGTCCCTGCTCATGGCAGACGGGTTGGACTGAATGGCCTTTAAAGGTCCTTTTCACGCCAAATCATTCTGCACTTCTAGGATTCTATGCTTTCCTGTCTGAACTTCCTCTGACTTCACTGCTCTTTTTCCTTCTCTATTTTACTTTCAACAAAGTGGTTGTCTGCTGCAGAAGCTTTTAGGCATGTTATCCCCTCCCTTCCATGCCTCCCTCCCAGCTAGAGCTGCTGTCTGAGCGTGCGTAGCAGATGAAGGGGCACCTTGGTGCTCGTTTGGGGTGATGTTTCCCCCCAGGAGAAGCACCAGTGCCAGGACCTGTATCTGCCCAAGACCTGGATGTGGTACAGAGGATACACAGGATGGTTGATAGGGAAGGGCATTTTGTCGAGGCTTGGGGCTCCCTGATAGGGCCAAAACACCAGCCCAGCCCAGAGATCAATCCTGCCTTTGTGTGTCTGATGCTGCCTGCCCTGGAAAGCATAAAGTCTCACGGGCTTGTGGTAAAACTCCCTGTGTGACAGCAGTGCCCGAAACTCCCTGTGGCAGGTGCAGCTCCCTAACAAACGAGGGGCTGCTGTAAGGGGCCCTCAGCACCACGTGGAGCTGAGATCTGCCTGGCACCCATGGGCTCTCTGCAGGGGGAGGACATCTTGCAGGGAAACTCAACACCCAAGGCCTGTTTTGGGACCACTGTTGTTTGTTCTGCTTGTGTGCCCAAGGCTCTGTGTTGGAGCTGGTGGGGCAGAAGTCCTGCACTGCAGGCAGAACAGAGAGGGTGGGCAGGGACAAAGCGTGTTTGCATGGTGACGGTGGGAGGCGCCCCCCTGATGCTGGGAGTCATCTGCCCCCCCATAGGGCACAGTGGCCTGGCCATGCCTCCCCTGAGCTGAATTTGTGGGGTCCTCTGACAGGCCGGGGGGGTGAGAACGGCTGAGGTGAGCCAGAGCTCCCACTTACCCGCTGGGTCTGCCCACATCCCAGGGAGGAGGATCGGCAGGAAGAGGAAGAGTAGGAGGTGAGGGGGCTGCATGGTGCACGCGGTAAGGTGGAAGAAGCAGCAGCAGGGAACCTGGGATCCCGAGCTTCAACCCAGCCCAGCAGTCACTGCGGTGGCTCTCCACCGATTGGAGAATCAATGTGACAGGAAGGGGCCCAGAGGTCTCAAGCTGAAGGCTGGGGACCTGTGGGAGGGACAAAAGCTGAAATAAGGTCATGATAGGCTGGGGCTGGGAAAGGCCCAGCCAGAAGGAGAAGGCAGGGAAAAAGTCCCAGGAAACAGACTAGGAAAAAAGCTGTTCAAGCTGGGTTTTCCTGACTCCCCCTCCCCAGCAATATTACATCGTCCTATCCCTGTTCTTGTGGGATGCATCAGCCCCAGTGCAGGTGACGATGTTGCCATTTGATTATATAAACTGTATTAAGAAAATAGTGAACCTTAATAGTTGACATTAGTAGTAGTCATGCTAAGGCTTAGTAGGCCGCATTTAACCCGCAGATGAACTATCATAGTAGATTTTGTAATGTAAGCAGTGTAGTTAAGAAATAATCATTATCTTAAGGCGTGTATCCAGTTATCTAAGGAATGTACCTTTTGGCAGAAGCTTAAATGTCAGAGAGATTGGGGTACCAGGTATTGAAAATTAAGTAAGAATCTGTTGTGATGAAGAAATCATGTAAAGAACCATATAAAAACCCTGTAAATTTTCTGTGAGATGGGGCTCTGTCTTTGGACATTAGTCCACAGGCTCCCGGGCCCTCAATAAAGCACCGCATAAACAACTTCGGTTGTTTGTGTCTTCTTCGGATCGGGCAACAGTTTTGGCGACCGCGGCAGGACTCCGGAGGTGGCTGGGGCGGTTCACGCTCTGATCTACTCCAACGCCGGCACCGAGTGATTCTCGGGGAGTCATCGGTTCGTGCCCGACCCCTGCGCCTGGCGGACGACTGCGAAAGGTAAGCCCGAAGGTGCTTTATTTTCTGATTTTGGTTTGGGTGCCTGCCCGGTAAGACGAGGCGGCGATCCTCGCAGGGTTGGGCTAAAGACGTCTGGTTGGTTTGGGTAAGCCTAGGCGCCGGCTGTCAGACGCGGCGAAAGCTGCGCAGGTCCGGCACTTGCCCCTCGCGGCGTCGAGAAGTGGCAAGTTGGATTGGTCTGGTATTTATTTGGTATTTATTTATTTTGTTGTGTGAATATGAGTATGTGGTATGTGTGAGACCCCGGGGTATGATTGATTCTGTTAAATTGTCAATATTGATTGTGGTTATTATTGTTTTGTACGTTGCTGCATATTGGTTGTTGCGACCGGTTGTCGAGTTGTTGTATAGTTGTAAGTGAAGCCGGCTCAAAATGCCACTTAAAGCACTTAAGTCTATGGTTCAGTTCTCTAAGGGTATACCCGGGAATACTCCCTTAGGATGTTTGTTGAAGAGGTGGAAAAGTGAAGGGTTTTTCCAAGAGATGAGTAAGGACAAGATGATTGATTATTGTAATCACTGGTGGCCAGAATATGAGCGAGAAGGGCCGTCATGGCCAGAAAATGGTACTATAGATTATGATACGCTGAATTCACTAATGCAGTATTTAAAGGAAAATGAGAAATGGGATGAGGTACAGTATCTAGACTTGTTTTTCTTACTGCGCCGTAAAAAGGAGTGGCAGACTGAATGTGGAATAATGGTATTGGAGATGAAAGAATCTGGGTGCGGGGGTTGTAAAGAGAAATCTAAATGTGTTCAGTGCTTAGCCTTAACCTCTCGACCAGAAGAGGATTTGTCATTACTGGTGTCACCTGGTGCGCCTTCCGCTTTACCCTCTCCTGCCGTCTCACCCCCTCCTGCTGCCTGACCCCTCCCCGCTGTCTCACCCCATTCCTCTTTGTGTCCACCGTTGCCGGAGAGCAGTGCAGATGAGGAAGAGGAGGAGGAGGAGGAGGAGGAGGCGACAAACATAACAGTAGTACCGGGGAATGCTAAAAAGGTTGTTGTGCGTTCCCCAACCCCTTCCCCTGCTTCTCCCCAAAATCGGCGAAGTACCCCGCTCGCGGCACGAACTAGACATGGACGTAAGAATCATGAGGAACCCCGGCTTATTGCCCCTCTAAGGGAAGCTATGGGACCCCACGGAGAGAAGGTGCTTGTGAAAGTACCTTTCTCCCCGGGAGATCTGGTAATTTAGAAGCAATCAGCAGGCAGTTATCGTGAAAATCCTGAAAGAGTGGCACGGGTGGTTAAAATGATTATTAAAACCCAGAATCCAGACTGGAATGACATGCAGGTTTTGTTAGATACCTTAATGGATTCAACTGAAAGGGAGATGGTTTTACGGGCAATGAAAGAGCGTGCTCGAGAAATGATTAGACTGCATTTAGTCGGAAAAACTGTGAATGACTTAGTACCGAGTGATGATCCAGGATGGGATCCGAACAGGGGTGAAGGAAGGGAATCTATTAGGGAATATCAGGAGTTGTTGGTAGAAGGAATTAGGACTGGAATGCCTAAAACACTAAATTGGTCAAAATTGTACTCAGTTAGACAAGATAAGAATGAATCACCTTCGGCGTTTCTGGAACGACTTAAGGAAACTGCTAGACGTTTCACTGATTTGGAAGTTGACAGTGAAGCAGGAAAATTGCAGCTTGCTCTAATCTTTTTAGGTCAGACACAGGAAGATATACGTAAGAAACTGCAGAAATTAGAGGGACATGATACTCGAGACTTGGACAAAATGCTGGAAATAGCTTGGAAAGTTTATAATAACAGAGAAAAAGAAGCTAACAAAAGGCAACAAGCGAGCCTTTTGGCAGTGTTGCAACAAACAAATGCTAGCAGAGGGAGGGGTAGAGGTGGTTTTGGGCGAGGGCGAGGGCAAGGAAGAGCAGGGTTTCAGAATATGGGAACAGGAGGAAGAGGGATGGTTTCCCCAGGATTCCAACAAGAAGGACTTGCCTCTAATCAGTGTGCCTTTTGCCGACAAATAGGACATTGGAAAAATGAATGCCCTGTGAAAGCTGGGTTAGGGGGAGCACCTGGGCTGGCCATGAATAATTCAGGGGGTTACCCAATGAATCCAGAAGGGGTCGCCCAAGCATTGGTGTTGGACAACTATCAGAATCAAAGCTGACTAGAAAAGGATTTAAAGGTGAGAATGGATGTTGGAGGACAAGAACAAGAATTCACTGTGGACACCGGAGCAACATATTCTGTTTTAAATAAGCGATTAGGGCCAATTAGTGACACTATTATTCAAGTGGTAGGGGCCACAGGACAGTTAGAAGAAAGACCTTTCTTACAGCCATTAAATCTAAAATTAGGGAGAAAGGAGTGGGATCACCAATTTTTGTACATGCCAAATTGTCCAAATCCATTGATGGGCCGAGATTTATTATCATTACTAAATGTGAAAATAATTTTTGAAAATGGAAGAGTTAAATTGGAATTCCCTGAGGAAGAGATTGCTAAATTATTCACCATAAAGGAAGTTGATCCCTCCCCTATTCCCATCGAAGTGGATCAAGCTGTAGTACCTTGGGTATGGGAAACGGGAAACCCTGGAAAAAGCAAGGCTGCCCAGCCAGTAGTAGTAGAATTAAAGGAAGGAGCTCAGCCAGTCAGAATAAAACAATACCCAATTAAATTAGAAGCCAAGAAGGGTGTTGCTCCTTTGATAACTCAGTTCTTAGCACAAGGGATTCTGCAGGAATGTGAATCAGAATTTAACACTCCTATCTTTCCAGTTAAGAAACCAAATGGTAAGTATCGATTAGTGCAGGATTTAAGGGCAGTTAATAATATTGTCAAAGACATTCACCCTGTGGTTGCCAATCCATATACCCTGTTAACATCTGTGTCAGAAAAATTTAAATGGTTCTCTGTCATTGATTTGAAAGATGCTTTCTTCTGCATCCCTCTGGCATCTGAAAGTAGAAAATATTTTGCATTTGAATGGGAAAATCCTGACACTGGAAGGAAGAGACAGCTCACCTGGTCCCGGCTGCCTCAAGGTTTTAAAAACAGTCCTACGATATTTGGAAATCAATTGGCAAAGGAATTAGAAGAGTGGAAGACTGCTGAGGTAAGAGAATCACCTTTCTCTTATGTCATCCTCCAGTATGTAGATGATATTTTTCTAGCAACAGAAGAAAAGGAAACGTGTCTGAAATTGACCATTGCATTGTTGAATATGTTGGGTCTGGCTGGTTACCGGGTGTCAAAGGAAAAAGCACAGTTAATAAAAGAGAGTGTGATTTATCTGGGATGCGAAATCATGCAAGGACAAAGGAGGCTGGGAGCCAATCGAATAGAAGCAATATGTGCCATACCCCTTCCAAGAAATCATCAAGAGCTTAGGTCCTTTTTAGGAATGGTAGGATGGTGCAGACTGTGGATTCTGAATTTTGGACTCTTAGCTAAACCCTTGTATGAGGCCCTGAAGGGACCACAGTTACACTGGGATCGACAAAGGAAAAGGGCCTTTGAGGGCTTAAAACAGGCCTTGAAGGAGGCCCCTGCATTAGGCCTCCCAGATCTGAACAAGGATTTCCAGTTATATGTGAATGAAAGGCAAAAATTAGCACTCGGAGTGCTGACTCAGAGACTCGGATCCTGGAAACGTCCGGTGGGGTATTTTTCGAAACAACTGGATCCAGTCAGTGCTGATGGCCGTCATGCTTGCGGGCAGTTACGGCCACAGTGATCCTCATCCAGGAGGCCAGGAAATTGACTTTGGGGAGGAAGATAGAGGTATTTGTGCCTCACATGGTACTGGCAGTTTTGGAACAAAAGGGGGGTCACTGGCTTTCGTCCAGCAGGATGCTACAATATCAGGCAATCCTGAGAGAACAGGACGATGTGGAACTGAAAATGACTAATCACGTTAACCCAGCAGAATTTCTCCGCAGTGAGCAGGAAGAAGGAAAACTGGCACACGATTGCATGGAAGTGATTGAACAGGTACATGCTAGCAGAATCGATTTAAAGGATACCCCAATGGAAAACCCAGACTGGGAATTGTTTACTGATGGATCCAGTTTTGTGGAAAATGGAACCAGGTATGCGGGGTACGCTGTAACAACAGTAAAAACAGTAATAGAGGCAAAAGCCTTGACTCCCGGAACCTCGGCCCAACGAGCAGAAATTATTGCATTAACCAGGGCTTTGGAATTAAGTGTGGGAAAAAAGGTAAACATATGGACTGACTCTAAGTATGCTTTTGGAGTTGTACATATTCATGGAGCTTTGTGGAAAGAACGAGGGTTATTGAACTCTCAAGGGGTTTCTATCAAATATAAAACTGAGATTCTTGCTCTATTGAATGCGGTTCACCAACCTGAGAAAGTAGCAGTGATGCATGTTAGAGGACATCGGAAGGAAGATGGAAAAATCTATGAAGGAAACCGGATGGCAGACTGGACAGCTCGGGAGGCAGCTAGAGAAGTATGGACTCAAATGGCCTTGATACCAGTTAAGGTGAGCCCAGTAACCCCACATTTATTACAGGAACCAAAGTATTCTCCAGACGATGAAAAACTGGCATCTCTGCTGCTAGCCCAAAAGAATGCAACCGGATGGTATGTAACCGGAATGGGACAGGTTGTAGTACCTGCCAGGATCATGAAGACAATTCTGGAGACAGAACATAATAAATGCCATTGGGGAGCAGAAGCATTGGTGAAATTTCTAAAAAGGGAAGTAGTTTCTAACCAGATGTTAACATTGGCAAAACGGGTGAATGCCATGTGTCCAACTTGTTTGAAGAATAACCCAATAGTTAGGAAACAGATCCAGCTAGGAAAATTACAAGTGGGACCAGAACCAGGAGATTACTGGCAAATAGATTTTTCAGAATTACCGAAAGCACAGAACTATAAATATCTGTTAGTGTATGTGTGCACTTTTTCAGGCTGGCCTGAAGCTTTCCCTTGCCGAACAAATCAAGCAAAAGAGGTAGTCAAAACACTGTTGAGAGAAATCATTCCTAGATTTGGGGTGCCGTTGGGATTGTCATCAGATAGAGGCCCACACTTTGTAGCAGGAATAGTACAGGAGGTGGCTAGGATGCTAGACATATCTTGGGATTTACACACTCCATGGCGACCTCAATCAAGTGGCCAGGTAGAGCGGATGAATCAAACAATTAAAGGACAAGTTAAGAAAATTTGCCAAGAGGCAAAAATACAGTGGCCACAGGCATTGCCATTAGCATTGCTCAGAATCAGAATCAAACCCAAAGAGCGGTTGGGAGTTAGCCCATATGAAATCCTATATGGGAAACCATACCATGCCAATGTGTTGAAAGGGGATTTGCATGTGCAAGGTGATCAGACAATATTTAGTTATGTCATGACATTAAATAGAATTCTTAATGCCTTAAGGGGAGCTCTGCAGTGGAACCGGCCTATGCCACTGGAAAATCCAGTACATGACATCCAACCAGGAGACCAAGTGTATGTGAAGAATTGGTCCGCCCACCCCTTGAAAGAAACATGGGACGGCCCACACCAAGTGATCCTGACAACCTACACGGCGATAAAGGTCGAAGGGATCGACTCATGGATCCATTACACTCGGGTCAAGAAAGTTCCTGTACAATGGGGGGCTCAGCTAATCTCTCCAACGCGGATGATTTTTCGCGGAAAATAGCATTTTTGATTATATTGTTACTGGTACTAACGAAACCAATTCTTGTTAACAGTTCTGTTGTAGTTGCAGTTACTAAACCAGTGGTTGGTGTTATGGAAGGAATGGATGTAAACCTGACCTGTTTTATAACGAATAACCAGAAAGCTGAAGTCCAGAATGTGCAGGCAACCTGGAAGAAAGGTGCCGATTACCCAGAAGCAAACATTACCACGGTTTGGGATAAGGATGCACAAAAAGGTAATACTACATTACAACTGAAGCGAGTCAGGCAAGAAGATATGGACAGATACATGTGCATTGTAAAATCCCGAAAAAGCTTTGATTACAAGCAAATTAAATTGAGAATAGTGCCCTGGAAATTGAGGAAGAATGCTCCATCCCCGGGATCCGTAGAAATAGAAACCCCTTGGACTGTACAAGATATGTGGGATGGACTTCCTTTGAAGGTGAATTGTTCATTTGTGTTAAAACAAGAGTGTAATCAGACATTGCAAGTCAAATGGTGGAAAGAAAACAACCGAAAGTCATGGGCTAGAATAGACCAAGGAATTAGCTGGTGGGAAAAATTTGGGAAAGGTATAGGATGGTTAAATATTAGCAACCCCAAATTTGGCTCTACTGAGGGAAAATACTTATGTTTAGTGATATGCGAAATCGATGCTGACTATGGAATAAGAATAGTAGAGGCTGGACAAGGAACCAGGCCCATTCACCTAGTAGCCTCAACAGAAAAGAAGCATAGAGAGCCAAGAGATACAGGAGTAGCTGTACATCAAAGTCACGAACAAGAAAATTTAGTTGTAGGGTTGATTAGAGATTTTGGGATGGTGCAAAATGTATCCCGAATTACAGCATGCTTGCCATTTCCACAAGCGGCGGGAGAACCAATTCCATGGGGAATAATTCCCATTCCATTACCACCCGAAACAGAAGAGAACACATCTACTGTATGTCAAATAGAAAGAAAAGAGAAGGAAATAATAACTACTAAAAAGGAATTTTCCCCCAGATGGCGATATTCATCAATTTGGGATTGCAATAAAGATGGGGGCAAATATGAACCAAAACCTGGATTATATGGAGGGTTGGGTAACTATGGGTGGTGTTATGACGCTCAAATAAAAGAAATTAAAACAAAACAGCCTTACCAAGAAATTAAGTGTCAAAATATAAGCCAGCAAAATGTAATTTGGGATGATTGGAAAACAGTGTGGGGTCCGAGCTTATTAGAACATTACAGTTACATCGGAGCAGTGAACTGGTGTATACAATGGACAGGGAGTCAGAATAAAACGGGTCCATTGGAAGTCTATAATACAGACACTTCTACAAGAGAAATTAAGGAAACTAGAGAAATTTGGAACTGCACTAAAGTTATTACATGTGACACTCCAGAAAGTCAAATTAGTCTAGCTCCTCTGAGAGTGTTACTCAAGTGGGGATGTGAATGCAGGAAAATCAATCATACAATTCAAGGAAAAATAGTTGCACTTAGCAGGAGCAATGGAATTCAAAGAGCTGTAGGCTGCAAAGACACTACAATTAGAAGTCCAGGAAATTTAGTTTGGGTAATGGGACATGGACAATGGACCACACATATTCCTATAGATGGACCGGTAACACAAATCACTCTAGGAGTCCCCACCCTTTGTCCTCTATGGAAACAATCAAAGTTGAAATCTAACCGGAAGAAGAGAGAAGTAGACGCATTCACTGAGTTAGAAAACGAATGGCACGAGCCTGATGGTGGAGTTAAATTTGGGTGGGCCTTAGAATCACTATTCGCACCTATAGCCACCTATAGGAACAGAGACATGCTGTACAAATTACTAGGGCAGACTGAGAGATTAGCAGCAGCCACTAAGAAAGGATTCAAAGACATGAATTTGCAATTGCAAGCCACATCCCGAATGACCTTGCAGAATAGGATGGCATTAGATATGCTCTTGCTAAAAGAGCATGGTGTGTGTCAGTATCTAAAAACGAAAGCTGACCATTGCTGCATCCATATTCCAAACATGACTATCGAAGTGGAAAAAGATATCTTTCAATTAGCAAAAGTTGAATCCAAAACAAGAGATATTGAAAAAGAAGCACAACATGATTGGATTGGAGAAATTTTTGAGTCTTTAGGACTTCAGGTTTCTGGATGGGTTTCGTCTGTAATACAGTACATTCTGTTGATTGTAATTTTATTATTAATTGTTTGGTTAGCATATAAGTGTGTTTTAGGAGTTATTGACAAAGAAACAAGACGCACCAGAAGAGTAGTAAAAGCCTTGACAAGAACCAACGAGATGCACCTGTCTCACCTGCCTCCTCCGAAGTATGAAGTTGCTACGGGGCAGGAAAATCCAGCATTTGAAAGATCCGATGACAACTGAGAAGTTGAGCATCCTTGCAGAAGACTGAAGAATGCTCAAAAGGGGGGGAATTGTTGCCATTTGATTATATAAACTGTATTAAGAAAATAGTGAACCTTAATAGTTGACATTAGTAGTAGTCATGCTAAGGCTTAGTAGGCCGCATTTAACCCGCAGATGAACTATCATAGTAGATTTTGTAATGTAAGCAGTGTAGTTAAGAAATAATCATTATCTTAAGGCGTGTATCCAGTTATCTAAGGAATGTACCTTTTGGCAGAAGCTTAAATGTCAGAGAGATTGGGGTACCAGGTATTGAAAATTAAGTAAGAATCTGTTGTGATGAAGAAATCATGTAAAGAACCATATAAAAACCCTGTAAATTTTCTGTGAGATGGGGCTCTGTCTTTGGACATTAGTCCACAGGCTCCCGGGCCCTCAATAAAGCACCGCATAAACAACTTCGGTTGTTTGTGTCTTCTTCGGATCGGGCAACAACGATGGCTTCTGGATTTTGGACCTGACCGGAGAAAGATGGTTTCTCAACCCCTACACCAGGAGAAGGGATACTTTGGGTCACCCCCCCACCCCCTCCCAAACTCCTGTCACCTCCAGCTCAGGCTGCTCCTGCATCACTTACCTAATTCTGGGGATGGGGCTCCCAGGGCCGAGGTGACAAACTGTTCCACCTAGTCCCGAGCTGTAGGACACTGCTGAGGAGCCCCAGCTCTGCTCTAAACACCTGGGGGTGGGCCTGGCAACTCCCATTTCCTTCCCACCAGCTTTGGTGAGGAATCTGGTCCCCCTCCCCAAGAGCCCCCTGGGCATGGGAACAGAAATTAAGGGAGCCATCCCCCTGCTCTGTTCAAATTGGCACCAGTGTCCAGTGCTGGAGGGATCACGGAGTGACCAGAGCCAGCCACACCCCACAATGTCCCCAGTCGACCGCTCCTCTCTGGTTCCTCCCCTCAACCTGCAGTTTTTCTTCCCTTTTTTGGGTGGTGCCTGCCTTGGGGATGAAGGCAGAGCCAAAACCACAACCAAGGGCAAGTCTGAGGGGCACACCTCGGTAGCACATAAATACTGAGTACTTTTGCTTCCATGGAGCTGTCCCAGAGAGAAACAGGGATGCTGTGGCAGCAGCCTGGTAGGCCCAGAAATGGCACCAACTTCCCCAGCAGCACGACACAGGGCATGTCCAGCTATGCCACCACAAGGTCCACATCCCTCCCACTAGTCCTAGACCCGGAGGAGAGTGCTTGGCTGTCAGGATGGCAAAGCGCAGCCAGGGGGCAGCCAGGGAGGGAAGAGACAAGGGGGCTTTTCTCTCTGCAATCCTGTGAGGTGATCACTTGTCCCCATGGTCTCCCCTGAGATGACTGCTGGTCACTTCGTGCTGAGCAGCTGAGAGGCCATTGGCAGCCCTCTGCCCTGTGAAGGTGCATGTGACACTACTCAACATGCAGTCCCCTCTAGGTCAAGATGAGGTCCAGTGTGCACAATCCACTTAGATCTACTCATACTTCATTTCTCCTTACTGGTGGAAGTAATCACTGAATACAGAATTGCTAAATCCCACAAACTCCACAGGAACACCAGCAAAGCCAGGGTGGAGGGATACTCCCCCCTTTCAAGACGGCATCCGCCACAGGCAACTATGTTTAGGGAGACAAAGGGAAAACAGAGTCCTCCCTACTTATCTCTCCATCAGCAAAGGCAGCTGGCACATTCCAGCAGGTGCTCAGTGGCCAAATAAAGGTCACAAGCACCTTAATGGGGCTGAAGGCCCATCCAGGAAGAGCCTTTTTAGCTGGCTCTTCTCAGCTGAGAAAAGCCACTTTGTGTAAGGGCTGTGACGGAGGTTCAGTGACCCTCTCTCATCAGGAGTTTTTCCCAAAGACAGCTCAGAGGAGGAAGATTTAGTGGGAATGCTGCCCCTTAGCATGAGATAAAATAACATCTCTTTTTTTTTTTTTTGCCTTGGGAGACTTTGGTTTAACCACTGAAAAGATGTCTCCATCCTTCAAAATGATGGAGAACAACCTGGCACTGCCAGATCAGCCTAAGACACAGGCTTGGACAGAGCCAAGACTGCCTCTGCTCATCAGTGCAGGATTAGTACCTTCTCCAGAACCGTGAAAGACCTCTTCCTTCTGACTTCATGTTTCCTTTCTTTCCTGTTTGGTCCATTTGCTGCGGCAGCTGCACTTCACCCTCAGCCTGACTGGCTACTCTTTTTTCTTCAAGGGCAGATTCCACAGGTTCCCCTGTAAGAAACCAGCAGCAAGAACAAAACCACAACATCTGTCAACACGCTCCCTGCGTAGCCAGGGGAATGAAACTCAATGGAATCCAGGAATTCCTTACTCACAGAAACTCAGTTGGTCACAGTCTTTAGTAAGGGATGCTAAGGGCTAAACTCAAGCTCATTTGCTTTGGAGGAATTCTAACAGGAAAAGGAACCCAAGAACTGTTACATAATGCTAAATTCTATTACACAAACATTTTTGTTAGCTTGCTTCCTGAAAGTATTCAAAAGCAAGGTCTACACTCTCTGTTATGTTTGGTTTCATTTGGAGATTTTTTTTTCCTGCTATGATGAGGACTTTCTTCACCAAGGTATTTTTCCACCTCCCTCGTCAGGACATAACATAAAGCTGTAATCCATTTAGAAGACTTTACCATACCAGACAGGGAACTAATAGTAGCTATGGAGACGAGAACAACTTCAGGGCATTTCTCCCCTAAGAAAACACAAATGAAATATTGAAACAACAGCTGGGCATTTTGGAGGCGGCGTGAGCTACCAACAGTCACAGCAGAGCTCAGCACATCTGGGAAACCTGCATTGCCACTGACCTGGAAAAACTGCCCCAAAACCTCACCTCACCCAGAAGTGGGATGGGAGGAAAAAGCAGGCATGTCTCCCACCTTGCTGAGATAGTTTTGTGCAGTTTGTACTTACTAGAAAACACCCCCAAATCACACCAAAACCTCACCTGTATCTCCATTATTAGCAGAAAAATTTGATCTATTTTTGAGGCTTGTACCTCATTTGTTTGACATTTTCCTTGGAAGAGCCTCACAAAGAACCTAAAATCCATCTCCAAATCACACCAAAACCTCACCTTTATTTCCATTAGGTCATCATAAGCAGAAAAATTTGAACTATTTTTAAAGCTTGTACGTAATTTAGCTGAAATTTTCTTTTGAAGAGCTTCACAAAGCTAAAATACAACTATATAAACACAATACCTAAAATACATCCCCAAATCACACCAAAACCTTACCTTTATTTGCATTATGCCATTATTAGCAGAAAATCTTTAATTATTTTTGAGGTTTGTACCTGATTTGTTAGAATTCTTCCTTTGAAGAGCCTCACAAAGAACCTAAAATCCATCCCCAAATCACACCAAAACCTCACCTTTATTTCCATTAGGTCAATATTAGAGAAAAACTTATTTTTGAATTATTTTTGTGGCTTTTACCTGATTTGTTTGACGTTTTCCTCTGAAGAGCTCAGCAAAGAAAAGCTCTGCTCTGCCTCTCCCAAGTGCTCCTGACACAACTTCAGTTTCTTCCCTGTGGATGATAAGATAAATTCCAATTTAAACAGCTAAAGATGAATTTCTGATGGAAAACCTTGAAAAACTGCCCCAAAAAAATCACCTCACCCCAAAGTGGGATTGGAGGAACAAGCAGTCATTTCTTCCACCTTGCTGGGATAATTTTCTGCAGTTTGTACTTCTTAAACAACATCTTTAAGTCAGACCAAACCCTGTCCTTTATTTCTATTAGGTCATTATTAGCAGAAAAATTGAATTATTTTTGAGGCTTCTACCTGGATTTGTTTGATATTTTCTTTGGAAAAGCCTCATAAAGAACCTAAAAAACATCCCCAAATCACACCAAAACCTCACCTTTATCTCCATTATCAGGCAGAAAAATTTGAACTATTTTTGTGGCTTTTACCTGATTTGTTTGACATTTTCCTTTGAAGAGCCTCACAAAGAACCTAAAATCCATCTCCAAATCACACCAAAACCTCACCTTTATTTCCATTAGGTCAATATTAGAGAAAACTTATTTTTGAATTAATTTTGTGGCTTTTACCTGATTTGTTTGACGTTTTCCTCTGAAGAGCTCAGCAAAGAAAAGCTCTGCTCTGCCTCTCCCAAGTGCTCCTGACACAACTTCAGTTTCTTCCCTGTGGATGTCAAGAGAAATTCCAATTTAAACAGCTAAAGATGAATTTCTGATGGAAAACCTTGAAAAACTGCCCCAAAAAAATCACCTCACCCCAAAGTGGGATTGGAGGAACAAGCAGTCATTTCTTCCACCTTGCTGGGATAATTTTCTGCAGTTTGTACTTCTTAAACAACATCTCTAAGTCAGACCAAATCCTGTCCTTTATTTCAATTAGGTCATTATTAGCAGAAAAATTGAATTATTTTTGAGGCTTCTACCTGGATTTGTTTGATATTTTCTTTGGAAGAGCCTCATAAAGAACCTAAAAAACATCCCCAAATCACACCAAAACCTCACCTTTATCTCCATTATCAGGCAGAAAAATTTGAATTATTTTTGTGGCTTTTACCTGATTTGTTTGATATTTTCCTTGGAAGAGCCTCACAAAGAACCTAAAATCCATCTCCAAATCACACCAAAACCTCACCTTTATTTCCATTAGCTCAATATTAGTAGAAAAACTTATTTTTGAATTAATTTTGAGGCTTGTACCTGATTTGTTTGGCATTTGCCTTGGAAGAGCCTCACAAAAAAACCTAAAATCCATCCCCAAATCACACCAAAATCTTTCCTTTATTTCCATTAGGTCAGTATTAGCAGAAATATTTGAACTATTTTTAAAGTTTGTTCAAAATTGAGTTGCAATTTCCTTTTGAAGAGCCTCACAAAGGACCTAAAAATATCCCCAAATCACACCAAAACCTGACCTGTATTTCCATTACATTATTAGCAGAAAAACTGGAATTATTTTTAAAACTTGTACATAATTGAGTTGAAATTTTCTTTTGAAGAGCCTCACAAATCACCTAAAAAACATCCCCAAATTACACCAAAACCTCACCTGTATTTCCATTAGGTCATCATAAGCAGAAAAATTTGAACTATTTTTAAAGCTTGTACGTAATTTAGCTGAAATTTTCTTTTGAAGAGCTTCACAAAGCTAAAATACAACTATATAAACACAATACCTAAAATACATCCCCAAATCACACCAAAACCTCACCTTTATCTCCATTATCAGGCAGAAAAATTTGAACTATTTTTGTGGCTTTTACCTGATTTGTTTGACATTTTCCTTTGAAGAGCCTCACAAAGAACCTAAAATCCATGTCCAAATCACACCAAAACCTCACCTTTATTTCCATTAGGTCAGCATTAGAGAAAAACTTTTTTTTGAATTAATTTTGTGGCTTTTACCTGATTTGTTTGACGTTTTCCTCTGAAGAGCTCAGCAAAGAAAAGCTCTGCTCTGCCTCTCCCAAGTGCTCCTGACACAACTTCAGTTTCTTCCCTGTCTGGCCCCTAAACATGGAAAGGCCAAGCCCTGTTTCACTAATGAGCACAGACCTGGTGCAGACAACACTGATGATCCTGGGTATTTCACTGCTGAGGGGACACAGACACAACATCTGCTTTGAAGGTTCACCCAGAGCTCAGCTTGGCCTCGGGGCTCTTGTCCAGGCCTCAGTGCCTCAATCAGTCCCAGGCTGTTTGAACCTCTGCAGAAAGCTCATCCCCATCTCCTGTGGAACCACACTGCAGGCAGCACCTCCTCTGCCCATTCCTGAGGCTAATGAGCCTGCCACAAAAGAGCAGCGACTGATCCTGGAATTACAGAAGGCAGCCAGGGGAAAGGACCCTTTTTCCTCCATCCACAAAGTCCAAGGCCACCAAAAACCCATCAAGGGAACACCTGAGCACTTACCCAAGCAGCAGCAGCAGCAGGAGAGAAGATGCCAGGCACTCCTGGCTCCCAGAGCTCCCAGGGCTGCCTTGCCCTCACCTTCAGCCCTTGCCTGGACAGCAAGGCAATCCCAGGGACAGAAATCCAGGCTCCTGCTGCTCCTGGAAGGAGGTACCCAACAGCACCGTGCTGGCTGAGCACGGCAGCTAAACCAGGATGCTCCTCCTGGGGCAAAACTCCAGCCACTAAAGAGCCAGGAACACAGGACAGAGCCCAGCCTCTGCACTGGAGCATATGGATCCAGCTCTGCTGACAAGTGGGCACTTGAGACAGGAATCCAGAACCCTCGGTGAAGTGAAATCAGAGCCCCAGATGTTTTCTTGATTGTGTCATTAGCACCTCACTTACCTTTCAGTCTTCTGCCAAGTGTTTGCAGATGCTTTGCTTCTATTCAAAACCATAAATTTCACCAGGTTTGAAGTAGTCACACTAAACCACCTTACTGACATCTTCCACATCAGATGTTCCTGTTAAAAGAAAGATATTTTTCCCTTCAGATCATTCCTTAAGCTGTCAATAAATGCAGAATCTCACAGGTACTCACAGAAATTCTCCCAGCTCCATTTGCTGCTTCTCTCTCTGCCAGGGCCCAACAAGTTCTGGGTCAGTTCTTGTTCCAGGCTTGCCAGGGCATTTGTCCCCTAAGAAAACACAAATGAAATATTGAAACAACAGCTGGGCATTGAAAAATCACCCCAAAAAATCACCTCACCTGTCCAGAGCAGCCCAAGGGCTTCTTTTACAGCTCCCCAGGCCTGGCCAAAGCCCCAGGGGCACAGGAACAACCAATTCTCAGAGTAGCTACAGAAGCACCAACAGATTCCATCCATTGTTCTGCAGACAACAAATCTGTTTAACTACTGTGCACTTGCATTGATGGTGTGGGAGGGTCAATTCAGCTTCCGTGGATGCTGAAACACAAAACATAAAAAGAAAATTAATCTTTCCCACAAAACTAAAAGAAAGAAAACTCCTTAAAAATTATGCCATTCCTCAGAAAATGCCTTTTTCATTTTGAACTTAGCGCCCTAGAATTTAAACAAACATTAAAAACAGAAAACACACGAGATGGACAAGAGCATCTGATCATGGACAAACCTTCAGACTCACATGGTTCTGGAAAATGATTTATCCAAGCCTTTTTGCCTCATCCCGAGCCCTTCCTCACCCTTAGGAATCTCGGTGGCTGCCCTGGGATCTCTCCTTGCATCCCCTCGGGCAGTGACCCGGGTGTGGCAGCAGGAGGAACAACGACCTTATTTTCCTGTTAATGTGGAGACAGAACAGAGGTAAAAGGACACATTTGAAAAACAATGAGCTCATCACTCGCTCTGCTTTAGCAACAAGTCCACTAATGTTTACAGCACTGAACATTATTTTAACTAAAAAATATTTTCAACTAAAGTGCCTTGATGGCATCGATAGCATCATGCTCAAGGTTCACCTTGTCAGCCACCAACAGTCACAGCAGAGCTCAGAACATCTGGGAAACTCGCATGGCCACTCACCTCGAAAAACTGCCCCAAAAATATCACTTCACCCAAAAGGGGGATTGCAGGAACAAGCAGGCATGTCTCCCACCTTGCTGAGATAATTTTCTGAAATTTGTACTTCTTAAACTACATCTCCAAATCACACCAAAACCTTTCCTTTATTTCCATTATGCCATTATTAGCAGAAAAACTGGAATTATTTTTGAGGCTTGTATCTGATTGGGTTGACATTTTCCTTGGAAGAGCCTCACAAAGAACCTAAAATCCATCTCCAAATCACACCAAAAACTTAGCTTAATTTCCATGAGGTCAATAATACAATAAAACTTATTTTTGAAGCTTGTACCTGATTTGTTTGACGTTTTCCTCTGAAGAGCTCAGCAAAGAAAAGCTCTGCTCTGCCTCTCCCAAGTGCTCCTGACACAACTTCAGTTTCTTCCCTGTGGATGATAAGAGAAATTCCAATTTAAACAGCTAAAGATGAATTTCTGATGGAAAACCTTGAAAAACTGCCCCAAAAAAATCACCTCACCCCAAATGGGATTGGAGGAACAAGCAGTCATTTCTTCCACCTTGCTGGGATAATTTTCTGCAGTTTGTACTTCTTAAACAACATCTTTAAGTCAGACCAAACCCTGTCCTTTATTTCTATTAGGTCATTATTAGCAGAAAAATTGAATTATTTTTGAGGCTTCTACCTGGATTTGTTTGATATTTTCTTTGGAAGAGCCTCATAAAGAACCTAAAAAACATCCCCAAATCACACCAAAACCTCACCTTTATCTCCATTATCAGGCAGAAAAATTTGAATTATTTTTGTGGCTTTTACCTGATTTGTTTGATATTTTCCTTGGAAGAGCCTCACAAAGAACCTAAAATCCATCCCCAAATCACAAGAAAAACTTACCTTTATTTCAATTAGGTCATCATTAGCAGAAAAACTTCAATGATTTTTGAGGTTTGTACCTGATTTGTTTGACATTTCCCTTGGAGGAGCCTCACAAAGAACCTAAAATCCATCCCCAAATCACACCAAAACCTCACCTTTATCTCCATTAGGTCAATATTAGTAGAAAAACTTATTTTTGAATTAATTTTGAGGCTTGTACCTGATTTGTTTGACATTTGCCTTGGAAGAGCCTCACAAAAAAACCTAAAATACATCCCCAAATCACACCAAAATCTTTCCTTTATTTCCATTAGGTCAGTATTAGCAGAAATATTTGAACTATTTTTAAAGTTTGTTCAAAATTGAGTTGAAATTTCCTTTTGAAGAGCCTCACAAAGGACCTAAAAATATCCCCAAATTACACCAAAACCTCACCTGTATTTCCATTAGGTCATCATAAGCAGAAAAATTTGAACTATTTTTAAAGCTTGTACGTAATTTAGCTGAAATTTTCTTTTGAAGAGCTTCACAAAGCTAAAATACAACTATATAAACACAATACCTAAAATACATCCCCAAATCACACCAAAACCTCACCTTTATTTGCATTATGCCATTATTAGCAGAAAAACTTTAATTATTTTTGAGGTTTGTACCTGATTTGTTTGAAATCTTCCTTTGAAGAGCCTCACAAAGAACCTAAAATCCATCTCCAAATCACACCAAAACCTCACCTTTATCTCCATTATCAGGCAGAAAAATTTGAACTATTTTTGTGGCTTTTACCTGATTTGTTTGACATTTTCCTTGGAAGAGCCTCACAAAGAACCTAAAATCCATCTCCAAATCACACCAAAACCTCACCTTTATCTCCATTATTAGGCAGAAAAATTTGAACTATTTTTGTGGCTTTTACCTGATTTGTTTGACATTTTCCTTGGAAGAGCCTCACAAAGAACCTAAAATCCATCTCCAAATCACACCAAAACCTCACCTTTATTTCCATTAGGTCAGCATTAGAGAAAAACTTATTTTTGAATTAATTTTGTGGCTTTTACCTGATTTGTTTGACGTTTTCCTCTGAAGAGCTCAGCAAAGAAAAGCTCTGCTCTGCCTCTCCCAAGTGCTCCTGACACAACTTCAGTTTCTTCCCTGTCTGGCCCCTAAACATGGAAAGGCCAAGCCCTGTTTCACTAATGAGCACAGACCTGGTGCAGACAACACTGATGATCCTGGGTATTTCACTGCTGAGGGGACACAGACACAACATCTGCTTTGAAGGTTCACCCAGAGCTCAGCTTGGCCTCGGGGCTCTTGTCCAGGCCTCAGTGCCTCAATCAGTCCCAGGCTGTTTGAACCTCTGCAGAAAGCTCATCCCCATCTCCTGTGGAACCACACTGCAGGCAGCACCTCCTCTGCCCATTCCTGAGGCTAATGAGCCTGCCACAAAAGAGCAGCGACTGATCCTGGAATTACAGAAGGCAGCCAGGGGAAAGGACCCTTTTTCCTCCATCCACAAAGTCCAAGGCCACCAAAAACCCATCAAGGGAACACCTGAGCACTTACCCAAGCAGCAGCAGCAGCAGCAGGAGAGAAGATGCCAGGCACTCCTGGCTCCCAGAGCTCCCAGGGCTGCCTTGCCCTCACCTTCAGCCCTTGCCTGGACAGCAAGGCAATCCCAGGGACAGAAATCCAGGCTCCTGCTGCTCCTGGAAGGAGGTACCCAACAGCACCGTGCTGGCTGAGCACGGCAGCTAAACCAGGATGCTCCTCCTGGGGCAAAACTCCAGCCACTAAAGAGCCAGGAACACAGGACAGAGCCCAGCCTCTGCACTGGAGCATATGGATCCAGCTCTGCTGACAAGTGGGCACTTGAGACAGGAATCCAGAACCCTCGGTGAAGTGAAATCAGAGCCCCAGATGTTTTCTTGATTGTGTCATTAGCACCTCACTTACCTTTCAGTCTTCTGCCAAGTGTTTGCAGATGCTTTGCTTCTATTCAAAACCATAAATTTCACCAGGTTTGAAGTAGTCACACTAAACCACCTTACTGACATCTTCCACATCAGATGTTCCTGTTAAAAGAAAGATATTTTTCCCTTCAGATCATTCCTTAAGCTGTCAATAAATGCAGAATCTCACAGGTACTCACAGAAATTCTCCCAGCTCCATTTGCTGCTTCTCTCTCTGCCAGGGCCCAACAAGTTCTGGGTCAGTTCTTGTTCCAGGCTTGCCAGGGCATTTGTCCCCTAAGAAAACACAAATGAAATATTGAAACAACAGCTGGGCATTGAAAAATCACCCCAAAAAATCACCTCACCTGTCCAGAGCAGCCCAAGGGCTTCTTTTACAGCTCCCCAGGCCTGGCCAAAGCCCCAGGGGCACAGGAACAACCAATTCTCAGAGTAGCTACAGAAGCACCAACAGATTCCATCCATTGTTCTGCAGACAACAAATCTGTTTAACTACTGTGCACTTGCATTGATGGTGTGGGAGGGTCAATTCAGCTTCCGTGGATGCTGAAACACAAAACATAAAAAGAAAATTAATCTTTCCCACAAAACTAAAAGAAAGAAAACTCCTTAAAAATTATGCCATTCCTCAGAAAATGCCTTTTTCATTTTGAACTTAGCGCCCTAGAATTTAAACAAACATTAAAAACAGAAAACACACGAGATGGACAAGAGCATCTGATCATGGACAAACCTTCAGACTCACATGGTTCTGGAAAATGATTTATCCAAGCCTTTTTGCCTCATCCCGAGCCCTTCCTCACCCTTAGGAATCTCGGTGGCTGCCCTGGGATCTCTCCTTGCATCCCCTCGGGCAGTGACCCGGGTGTGGCAGCAGGAGGAACAACGACCTTATTTTCCTGTTAATGTGGAGACAGAACAGAGGTAAAAGGACACATTTGAAAAACAATGAGCTCATCACTCGCTTGGCTTTAGCAACAAGTCCACTAATGTTTACAGCACTGAACATTATTTTAACTAAAAAATATTTTCAACTAAAGTGCCTTGATGGCATCGATAGCATCATGCTCAAGGTTCACCTTGTCAGCCACCAACAGTCACAGCAGAGCTCAGTACATCTGGGAAACTCGCATGGCCACTCACCTCGAAAAACTGCCCCAAAAAATATCACTTCACCCAAAAGGGGGATTGCAGGAACAAGCAGGCATGTCTCCCACCTTGCTGAGATAATTTTCTGAAATTTGTACTTCTTAAACTACATCTCCAAATCACACCAAAACCTTTCCTTTATTTCCATTATGCCATTATTAGCAGAAAAACTGGAATTATTTTTGAGGCTTGTATCTGATTGGGTTGACATTTTCCTTGGAAGAGCCTCACAAAGAACCTAAAATCCATCTCCAAATCACACCAAAAACTTAGCTTAATTTCCATGAGGTCAATAATACAATAAAACTTATTTTTGAAGCTTGTACCTGATTTGTTTGACGTTTTCCTCTGAAGAGCTCAGCAAAGAAAAGCTCTGCTCTGCCTCTCCCAAGTGCTCCTGACACAACTTCAGTTTCTTCCCTGTGGATGACAAGAGAAATTCCAATTTAAACAACTAAAGATGATTTTCTGATGAAAAATACGAGATACTCAAACAGAAGAGAGGAGAGACTCGTTTGATCACCAAACACCAAATAAAGCAATTTGATTGCTTTAGATAAGCAGTGGCACAGCAGTGACAGGGATTTTTCTTATTTTCCTGAGAAAATCCTAGGAGAAAATCATCCTCAACTGTTCATTGCATGAAATCAACACTAAACAAACCAATTTGGGACACCCCAAGAGCAGCTCTCACTAAAACGCCACTGGGAATTCTCCTTTGGGCTGACCCTAAACCACCTCGGCCCACAGGGATTGCAAAGAAAAACCCAAAGGAACAATTCCCCCATTTAATGCTGAGTATTAAATAAAATAAATGAATAAAAGCAGAGCAAAGAGACAGCACTGATGCAAACAGCTCTGGGAACACCTCCTGCAGATTGTCACACTCCTGTAGGACTGAAAGCTAAACAGAAGCTCCATCTAAAACTTACAGAATCAAACACAGCAGTAAAATTCTGTGATTCTGTGAAGAGAAACAAAGAGGTAACAAAGGGACAACACCAAACAAGCCTCACAAACAGGAACTCATCAAGCTGGGACTCACAGAAACTCCCCCAACTCCATTTGCTGCTCCTCTCTCTGCCAGGGCACCCACAAGTTCTTGTTTCAACACTTGCCAGGGAGCTGGAGAGAAGAAACCTGCAATTAGTTCTGTGCAGTGGGGCCACAGGCTTTGGGTTCAGCCTCCTGGAAACAGAAGCAGACACTCCTCACCCTGCTGGGGCTGACTGGACCATTCTCTGCTCTGCTCTCACAAACCCCTCAGCACTGCAGCACAACCCCACAAAAGAAAAGCAGTTTATCCATAGGGGATGCTCCAGAAATAAAACCAAACAGAAACAAAAAACATAAGAAAATCCTATACGTTAGGAAATACCTTTGAACATATCCCCAAAGAACTCAAAAAGCCATTGAGAATGGGAAATATTCCCAAGCCAGACAAAAGCACCAAACACTGGGCCCAGGACACAAAGTTCTGGGTGCAAAGCTGTGAAAAACAAGGTTCACTTTCTTGGAAAAACTTAGAAGTTTAATAAAAGAATAATAAAAAAAAAATAGACAGGAAATACAAAAGCAAAATTCAATTTCTCTGCCCAGGGTGCCTGGCACAGGGCCAATTAGCACACCTGTCAACAAAAAGTTTGTTCCTTAAAAACATCAGCCTGTTGCTTATTTAAAAATTCACATGCACGATTCAAACATTCCTTTTGAGGGTGAATTTCTTTGTTCAGTTTCAACTCCCCCCCAGCCATTTTATCTGGTGGATCTGTCTGTGGGTGGCTCCATTCCATCCAATAGCACAGGTCCCATAAATTCTTCTCCCAGGGTTCTTTATTTGAATAAAATACTTGATAACACAAGTTCAATAGTTTCATGCAGGATGCAGGACCCCCTTCCTTCTGGTTTGTCAGTTTACAGAAAAAAAAATCAGTCTTCTACTTTTAACACTATGTTACAATCAAAAATATCCATTCACCACGTTTCTAAACTCTATTAATAAAAGAAAATACAGTACAACCTTCCTACATTCTACATACAGCGTTCATTTTAATATTTGCAAAAAGCCAACTATATACTGTGCATTTATAACAACGTCATCACACCTCATGACAAAACTGAGATAAGGAAAAAAGTTCCTCCAGGCAAGAAAGGTTAAATACCCCTTGCCCCAGTGACAAAAGCCCCAAAAACATACCACCAACCCAAAACCAAACAAGCCCCAGGCTGTTCTGAGTTTCATTGGATGTCCACCACCTTCCCAGACTAGGGACATCTAAGGAAAGGCTCACACTCCTTTCCCAACTCCTCTGTCCCTGTGACTTCCCTTCCCCTCAGGCATCCTTGTTCTGCCTGGGGCTGAGGCCACCTGAAAGCCTTGGAAAAGAAAACTTAAGCTGGCAGAAATAACATTACTCAAAAGCTGCCTCTACTTCCAATAAATCTCTTACAAACTCGATGGCAACTTCCAGAGAAATTTTATTATTACAGTCACTTCATAAATCAGCCAAGAACACAAACCTCAAAAGGTCGTTTCTCCCTGCTGTGTTCTCACCAAGTTAAAGGCTAATTTAAATCTTTAGTATCATGTGAACTCCATCATGTAAGCAGATTAGAGAGCTTTCCCTGCAAGGGTTTTAGTTTGCAACTTCCACCCCTCAGCAGGAGTCTGAAATAATAAAAAACAGCCTTATCCCCCTGCCCAGGGATGCAGGGATCCAGCTCCTGGAAAAAGAGTACAACTTGTCAAACACAAAACTATAAATCTAGATTCTTGCGTTACCCGAGGACAACAAGGGTTTATATGTGAAAGCAATACAATTGATGCCCAAGATAAATGCCTAGACACTGAACAAAGCTTTTGCCATTTTGAAATGCATCCAAACACAGCCCCCAGCCAGGCCCACACACCACAAGAGATTAAAGGGGGAGAAACAAAGGCAGGAAAGCCTCTGTGCTTCTCCCTAGAGCACACATCCCCTCTTACCTGCACAAACACCGAGGATCAGCATAACTCTGATTTACAGAAGAGCTTCTCAAGGTAATTTTCCAGCACAGAGCAAAACTCTTCATGCTTCCTCCACCTGAGCCATAGGAAACTACAAGCAAATGGAAAACTGAGACAGAATATACAGGAAAAAAAACCCTAATTCGGCACCAAAAAAGACCAGAAACAAGCCAAACTACAATAACTTTTGTCTCCCAACCCCACACACGAAAAGGCCGTGGGTTTCTGAAGCAAACTCCCACAGAACAACAGCCCCTGAACCCCACCACAGCTGTACCTGTTACCGCCTATGATATTAGACATACCTAAATACAGTCCCACACACCGCACTTATGGAGAAGTAAATGAATAAGAAATAATGAATATGTTCTCACTGCAATAAAATAGCCTGAAAAAGCCGCACACCCACACAGACAATCCGAAGACTTCCACACCAAGCCCATAAATGAGCGGCCGCCAATTTTGGGACCCTTTTGAACCCCCTCTCGGCTCGTGATTGGAGAGCTCGCTGAGGCAGCGGCAGCGCTGATTGGACAGAAGGCCCCGGGAACCGCCCCCGCCCGGCTCCGCCCCGAGTCCGGCCCCCCTCCCCCGGCTCCGCCCCGAGCCCCGCCCCGATCCCCCGCTCCGCCCCCTCGGGCCGGCGCTGAGGGCCCGGCTCCGCCCCCTCGGGCGGGCGCTGAGGGCCCGGCTCCGCCCCGAGCCCGGCCCCTCTCCCCCGGCTCCGCCCCTTCGGGCCGGCGCTGAGGGCCCGGCTCCGCCCCCGGCCGGCGCTGAGGGCCCGGCCCGCCCCGTTCCCCCGGTCCACGCTGTGGTGAGTGTTGGTCAATTTCTTTACTTTCCAAACTCCAGTGACACTCCAGCATGGGCTGTGCTCTGCTGGAGGAGCGTTTGTGCCTCCTCAGCCTGTGGCAGTGAGTAGACAGGGAAGCTCAAAGGCAGATTTCCTGAGATCTGTATTCCCCACGTCACAGAAATCTAAGGGATTTGAGGAGAAATCGAAGGAATTTGAGGAGAAACCTAAGGAATCCACGTATTAAATTTGCTATGGAGGCACTCGGCTCCTATGCCAACAATTTTGCACTCCCGGGATGATGTTCCCCTCTATTGGAGTGCCTGGGATGTGATGGAATATTACTTGGAAACCAGGCAGAGGAGCTGTGCATGCAGCGCTTGGATTTGACTTTGCCCCGAGATCCTTGCCTCCCTGCCAGCCCTTGCTGTTAGTAACGATTCCAAAGGAAAATTGTAAATGAAGGCTAATGATGGCTGGGGGAATTTCCTTAGGAATTATGAACCTCACACATACGGAATTTTGGAAGTGGATCCCGATTTCAGCCTTGTACACCTGCAGGAGAAGAGGGATCCAGTGTGTCAGACAATGAGGTGTCCAGGCACCTTCCTTTAGTCAAAGCTGCACATCCAAGCGCACCCCAAATCCAACGGAGAGCTCTCACCGTCCTTCAGGCGAACACTCACAGGAACCATGGCAAAGCGTCCTTCTCCAGAGTAGCTCCAAGGGCGGAAGTGAGCTTGAGGTCCCCTTTTAAGCAGCCCCCTTATGCCTAACAGCCCTCACCTGTGGCTGCCCTGGGGCTTCATGTGTTCTCCTTATTGCCCTTCCACGTGGCCTGCCGTTTGACTTCATTATCCTAACAGAACTCACTGTGGCTGTCTACCTGCTGTGTGTCTGCCTCTTCGGTCCTTTTACATCTCACCTGTGGGCTGGCACTCTGAAGTGATTGACAGCAGGGGCAGAGGGATTTGCTGCTCCTCCGCG
>JAJEOU010002516.1:0-12821 GCA_021534815.1 Acrocephalus arundinaceus
ACCATAAAATCCCAAATCAATCCCATAAAAACCCCATAAATCCCAAATCAATCCCATAAAAACCCCATAAATCCCCCACAGAAATCCCATAAATCCCCAATCCCATAAAACCCCCATAAAAACCTGTAAATCCCAACTCAATCCCATAAAACCCCCATAAAATCCACATCAATCCCATAAAAACCCCAATAAAAACCCCATAAATCCCAAATCAATCCCATAAAAACCTCATAAACCCCCCATAAATCCCCCATAAAATCCCCACAAACCCCTTAAATCCCAAATCTATCCCATAAAAACCCCCATAAACCCCCCATAAACCCCAAATCAATCCCACAAAAACCCCATAAAAACCCCATAAATCCCATAAAACCCCCCAAACCCCCTAAATCCCAAATCAATCCCATAAAACCCCCACACAAACCCCATAAAAACCCCACAAAATCCACAATAAATCCCCATAAATCCCAAATCAATCCCCTAAATCCCCCATAAAACCCCCACTCAAACCCCTTAAATCCCCACACAAACCCCATAAATCCCAAATCAATCCCATAAATCCTAAATAAACCCCAAATAAATCCCAAATCAATCCCACACATCCCATAAAACCCCTATAAAAACCCCATAAAACCCCCATAAATCCCCCATAACCCCCCCATAAACCCCATAAACCCCCCATAAACCCCCTATAAAAACCCCATAAATCCCATAACCCCATAAAAACCTCATAAAACCCAAATCAATCCCGTAAGAACCCCATCCATCCCCAATCAATCCCATAAAACCCCCCTAAATCCCAAATCAATCCCACACATCCCATAAATCCCAAACCCCATAGAAACCCCAAAAAACCCTATAAATCCCCATAAAAACCCGATAAACCTCATAAATCCCAAATCAATTCCATAAAAACCCCATAAATCCCCAAATAAACCCCAAATCAATCCCAAATCAATCCCACACATCCCATAAATCCCAAACCCCATAAATCCCCTATAAAAACCCCATAAATCCCAAACCCCATAAAAACCCCATAAAACCCCAAATAAACCCCAAATCAATCCCAAATCAATCCCACACATCCCATAAATCCAAAACCCCTATAAAAACCCCATAAATCCCACACCAACCCACAGAAGCTCCCACATGAACCTCAGAAACCCCAAATCAATCCCACACATCCCATAAATCCCAAACCCCATAAAACTCCTATAAAAACCCCATAAATCCCCCACACAAACCCCATAAATCCCCAATCAATCCCACAAAAACCCCATAAAAACCCCATAAAGCCCCCATAAATCCCAAATCAATCCCACAAAAAAACCCTAAAAACCCCATAATTCGCAAATCAATCCCATAAAAACCCCATAAATCCCCCATAAATCCCCCATCCATCTCAAATCAATCCCATAAATCCTAAATAAACCCCAAATAAACCCCAAATCAATCCCTTAAATCCCAAATCAATCCCAAATCAATCCCACACATCCCATAAATCCCAAACCCCATAAATCCCCTATAAAAACCCATAAATCCCCCATAAATCCCAAACCCCATAAAAACCCCATAAAACCCCAAATAAACCCCAAATCAATCCCAAATCAATCCCACACATCCCATAAATCCAAAACCCCTATAAAAACCCCATAAATCCCACACCAACCCACAGAAGCTCCCACATGAACCTCAGAAACCCCAAATCAATCCCACACATCCCATAAATCCCAAACCCCATAAAAACCCCTATAAAAACCCCATAAAACCCCATAAATCCCAAACCAATCCCATAAAACCCCCATAAAAGCCCCATAAAAACCCCATCAATCCCAAATCAATCCCACACATCCCATAAATCCCAGACCCCATAAAACCCCTATAAAAACCCCTATAAATCTCCCATAAATCCCAAACCCCATAAAAACCCCATAAAACCCAAAATAAACCCCAAATCAATCCCACAAAAAAACCCTAAAAACCCCATAATTCGCAAATCAATCCCATAAAAACCCCATAAATCCCCCATCCATCCCAAATCAATCCCATAAATCCTAAATAAACCCCAAATCAACCCCAAATCAATCCCAAATCAATCCCAAATCCATCTCACACATCCCATAAATCCCAAACCCCATAAATCCCCTATAAAAACCCCATAAATCCCCCATAAATCCCAAACCCCATAAAAACCCCATAAAACCCCAAATCAATCCCAAATCAATCCCACACATCCCATAAATCCCAAACCCCATAAAACCCCTATAAAAACCCCATAAAACCCCATAAATCCCAAACCAATCCCATAAAACCCCATAAAAGCCCCATAAAAACCCCATCAATCCCAAATCAATCCCACACATCCCATAAATCCCAGACCCCATAAAACCCCTATAAAAACCCCATAAATCCCCCATAAATCCCAAACCCCATAAAAACCCCATAAAACCCCAAATAAACCCCAAATCAATCCCACACATCCCATAAATCCCAAACCCCATAAAACCCCTATAAAAACCCCATAAAACCCCATAAATCCCAAACCAATCCCATAAAACCCCCATAAAAGCCCCATAAAAACCCCATCAATCCCAAATCAATCCCACACATCCCATAAATCCCAAACCCCATAAAACCCCTATAAAAACCCCTATAAATCTCCCATAAATCCCAAACCCCATAAAAACCCCATAAAACCCAAAATAAACCCCAAATCAATCCCACAAAAAAACCCTAAAACCCCCATAAATCGCAAATCAATCCCATAAAAACCCCATAAATCCCCCATCCATCTCAAATAAATCCCATAAATCCTAAATAAACCCCAAATAAACCCCAAATCAATCCCTTAAATCCCAAATCAATCCCACACATCCCATAAATCCCAAACCCCATAAAACCCCTATAAAAACCCCTATAAATCCCCCATAAATCCCAAACCCCATAATAACCCCATAAAACCCCAAATAAACCCCAAATCAATCCCAAATCAATCCCACACATCCCATAAATCCAAAACCCCTATAAAAACCCCATAAATCCCACACCAACCCACAGAAGCTCCCACATGAACCTCAGAAACCCCAAATCAATCCCACACATCCCATAAATCCCAAACCCCATAAAACCCCTATAAAAACCCCATAAATCCCCATAAATCCCCCACACAAACCCCATAAATCCCCAATCAATCCCACAAAAACCCCATAAAAACCCGATAAAAACCCCATAAAAACCCCATAAAGCCCCCATAAATCCCAAATCAATCCCACAAAAAAACCCTAAAACCCCCATAAATCGCAAATCAATCCCATAAAAACCCCATAAATCCCCCATCCATCTCAAATAAATCCCATAAATCCTAAATAAACCCCAAATAAACCCCAAATTAATCCCTTAAATCCCAAATCAATCCCACACATCCCATAAATCCCAAACCCCATAAAACCCCTATAAAAACCCCATAAATCCCCCATAAATCCCAAACCCCATAAAACCCCATAAAACCCCAAATAAACCCCAAATCAATCCCAAATCAATCCCAAACCCCATAAATCCCCTATAAAAACCCCATAAATCCCCCATAAATCCCAAACCCCATAAAAAAACCCATAAAACCCCATAAAACCCCAAAAAACCCCACAAATCCCCCACAAATCCCCCCCAGACCGGGCTCGGTACCTGCGGGTTCAGCGGCTGCTGCGGCTGCGGCTGCTGGGGCAGCCCCGCCCTGAGGGAGAGCCCGACCGGGGAAGCGAAGGGCCCGAGCAGCGCGGGCCGGGCCTGCTGCAGCAGCTGGGGATGGAGGGAATTCCATAAAAACCTCAGAATTTGGGAATTTTTTATGGGATTTGGGGGTCTTTTATGGGATTTGGGTTTTTTTGGGGGTTTTGGGGGGATTTTGTTCGGCCCTGAGGGAGAGCCCGACCGGGGAAGCGAAGGGCCCGAGCAGCGCGGGCCGGGCCTGCTGCAGCAGCTGGGAATGGAGGGAATTCCATCAGAATCAGGAAGTTTTATGGGATTTGGGGTTTCTTATGGGATTTGGGGATTTTGGGGGTTTTGGGGGAATTTTTTTGGGATTTTGGGGATTTTGTTCGGCCCTGAGGGAGAGCCCAACCGGGGAAGCGAAGGGCCCGAGCAGCGCCGGCCGGGCCTGCTGCAGTAACTGGGGATGGAGGGAATTCCATAAAAACCTCAGAATTCGGGAATTTTTTATGGGATTTGGGGCTTTTTGGGGGGATTTTTGGGGGGATTTTAGGGGGATTTGGGGGATTTTTTCAGCCCTGAGGGAGAGCCCGACCGGGGAAGCGAAGGGCCCGAGCAGCGCCGGCCGGGCCTGCTGCAGCAGCTGGGGATGGAGGGAATTCCATAAAAACCTCAAAATTTGGGAATTTTTTATGGGATTTGGGGTTTTTTGGGGGATTTTTTGGGGGATTTTAGGGGGATTTGGGGGATTTTTTCGGCCCTGAGGGAGAGCCCGACCGGGGAAGCGAAGGGCCCGAGCAGCGCCGGCCGGGCCTGCTGCAGTAACTGGGGATGAAGGGAATTCCATCAAAATTAACGAGGTTTTATGGGATTTGGGGTTTTTTATGGGATGTGGGGGTTTTTTTTAATGGGATTTGGGTTTTTTTGGGTAATTTTTTTGGTTTTTAATGGGATTTTTGGGGGATTTTTGGGGATATTTTTCGGCCCTGAGGGAGAGCCCGAGGGGAGCCCTGAAGGGACTGAGCGGTCCCGGCCCTGCTGCGGCAGCTGGGAACGGGAAATTCCATCAGAATTAACGAGGTTTTATGGGCCTTGGGGTTTTAATGGGATTTGGGGATTTTTTTAATGGGTTTTGGGGAATTCTGGGGAATTTTTTGGGATTTTTTCAGCCCTGAGGGAGAGCCCGACTGGGGAAGCGAAGGGCCTGAGCAGCGCCAGCCGGGCCTGCTGCAGCAGCTGGGGATGGAGGGAATTCCATCAAAATTAACGAGGTTTTATGGGATTTGGGGTTTTTTATAGGATTTGGGGTTTTTTATGGGATTTGGGTTTTTTTCGGTAATTTTTTGGGTTTTTTGGGGGGATTTTTTGGGGGATTTTGGGGATTTTTTTCGGCCCTGAGGGAGAGCCCAAAGGGAGCCCTGAAGGGACCGAGCGGTCCCGGCCCTGCTGCAGCAGCTGGAAATTCGGGAATTCCATCCAAAACTGGAAATTTTTATGGGATTTGGGGTTTTTTTATGGGATTTGGGGTTTTTTTATGGGATTTGGGGTTTTTGGGGTAATTTTTTGGGCTTTTTGGAGGGATTTTTTGGGTGATTTTTTGGGATTTTTTCAGCCCGGAGGGAGAGCCCGAAGGGAGCCCTGATGGGACCAAGCGGTCCCGGCCCTGCTGCAGTAACTGGGGATGGAGGGAATTCCATCAAAATTAACGAGGTTTTATGGGATTTGGGGTTTTTTATAGGATTTGGGGTTTTTATGGGATTTGGGTTTTTTTCGGTAATTTTTTGGGTTTTTTGGGGGGATTTTTTGGGGGATTTTGGGGATTTTTTTCGGCCCTGAGGGAGAGCCCGAAGGGAGCCCTGAAGGGACTGAGCGGTCCCGGCGCTGCTGCAGCAGCTGGGGATAGGAAATTCCATCAGAATTAACGAGGTTTTATGGGATTTGGGGTTTCTTATGGGATTTGGGTTTTTTGGGGGATTTTTTGGGGGATTTTAGGGGGATTTGGGGGATTTTTTCGGCCCTGAGGGAGAGCCCGAGGGGAGCCCTGAAGGGCCCGAGCAGCGCCGGCCAAGCTGCAGTAACTGGGAACGGAGGGAATTCCGTCAGAATTAACGAGGTTTTATGGGATTTGGGGTTTTTTATGGGATTTGGGGTTTTTTGGGTAATTTTTTGGGTTTTTTGGGGGGATTTTTTGGGGGATTTTTGGGGATTTTTTCAGCCCTGAGGGAGAGCCCGAGGGGAGCCCTGAAGGGACCGAGCGGTCCCGGCCCTGCTGCAGCAGCTGGGAATGGAGGGAATTCCATCAAAATTAACGAGGTTTTATGGGATTTGGGGTTTTTTATGGGATTTGGGTTTTTTGGGGGGATTTTTTGGGGGGATTTTAGGGGGATTTGGGGGATTTTTTCAGCCTTGAGGGAGAGCCCGACCGGGGAAGCGAAAAGCCCGAGCAGCGCCGGCCAGGCCTGCTGCAGTAACTGGGGATGAAGGGAATTCCATCAAAATTAACGAGGTTTTATGGGATTTGGGGTTTTTAATGGGATTTGGGGTTTTTTATGGGATTTGGGGTTTTTTGGGTAATTTTTTGGGTTTTTTGGGGGGATTTTTTGGGGGATTTTTGGGGATTTTTTCAGCTGTGAGGGAGAGCCCGAGGGGAGCCCTGAAGGGACCGAGCGGTCCCGGCCCTGCTGCAGCAGCTGGGAACGGGAAATTCCGTCAGAATTAACGAGGTTTTATGGGATTTGGGGTTTCTTATGGGATTTGGGGATTTTGGGGGATTTTTTGGGGGATTTTAGGGGGATTTGAGGGATTTGTTTGGCCCTGAGGGAGAGCCCGACCGGGGAAGCGAAGGGCCCGAGCAGCGCCGGCTGGGCCTGCTGCAGTAACTGGGAACGGAGGGAATTCCATCAAAATTAACGAGGTTTTATGGGATTTGGGGTTTTTTATGGGATTTGGGGTTTTTTATGGGATTTGGGGTTTTTTGGGTAATTTTTTGGGTTTTTAATGGGATTTTTGGGGGGATTTTTGGGGATTTTTTTCGGCCCTGAGGGAGAGCCAGACGGGAGCCCGGAAGGGACCGAGCGGTCCCGGGCCTGCTGCAGCAGCTGTGAATTCGGGAATTCCATCAAAATCGGGAAGTTTTATGGGATTTGGGTTTTTTTAATGGGATTTGGGGGTTTTTGGGTAATTTTTTGGGGTTTTTAATGGGAATTTTTGGGGGATTTTTGGGGATTTTTTCAGCTGTGAGGGAGAGCCCGAGGGGAGCCCTGAAGGGACTGAGCGGTCCCAGCCCTGCTGCAGCAGCTGGGAATGGGAAATTCCATCAGAATTAACGAGGTTTTATGGGATTTGGGGTTTTTTATGGGATTTGGGGTTTTTGGGGGGATTTTTTGGGGGATTTTTTGGGGGATTTTTTGGGGGATTTTTTGGGGTTTTTTCGGCCCGGAGGGAGAGCCAGACGGGAGCCCTGAAGGGCACGAGCAGCCTGGGCCGGCCCTGCTGCAGCAGCTGGGAATTCGGGAATAAAAACGCCATTAAAAAATTAAAATCCTGGGATTTTTATGGGATTTGGGGGTTTTGGGATTTTTGGGGGACTTTGGGGGATTTTTTCAGCCCTGAGGGAGAGCCCAACAGGGGCACTGAAGGGACCGAGCGGTCCCGGCCCTGCTGCAGCAACTGGGAACGGGAAATCCGTCAGAATTAACAAGGTTTTATGGGATTTGGGGTTTTTTATGGGATTTGGGTTTTTTTTTTTTTAATGGGATTTGGAGATTTTTTTGATTTTTGGGGGGATTTTTTGGGGTTTTTGGGAGATTTGGGGGATTTTTTCAGCCCTGAGGGAGAGCCCGATGGGGGCGCCAAAGGGCCCGAGCAGCAGCTGGAAATTCGGGAATAAAAACGCCATAAAAACATCAAAATTCCGGTATTTTTCTGGGATTTGGGGTGATTTTAATGGGATTTGGGGGTTTTTGGGGGATTTTTTTTTTAATTATTGGGGATTTTTTCGGCCCTGAGGGAGAGCCCGATGGGAGCCCTGAAGGGACCGAGCGGTCCCGGCCCTGCTGCAGCAGCCGGGAATTCAGGAATAAAAACCCCATAAAAACATCAAAATCCCAGAATTTTTATGGGATTTGGGGTTTTTTATGGGATTTGGGATATTTGTGGTTTTTTGGGGATTTTTTGGGATTTTTTCGGCCCTGAGGGAGAGCCCCACAGGAGCCCTGAAGGGACTGAGCGGTCCCGGCCAAGCTGCAGCAGCTGGGAACGGGAAATTCCATCAGAAACCGGAAACTTTTATGGGATTTGGGGTTTTTATATGGGATTTGGTGGGTTTGGGGATTTTTGGGGGAATTTTTTGGGATTTTTGGGGGGATTTGGGGGATTTTTTTCAGTTCTGAGGGAGAGCCCGACGGGAGCCCTGAAGGGCCCGAGCAGCGCCGGCCGGGCCTGCTGCAGCAGATGGGAATGGAGGGAATTCCGTCAGAATCGGGAAGTTTTATGGGATTTGGGGTTTTTTATGGGATTTGGGAAGATTTTTTGGGAGGGATTTTGGGGTATTTGGGGGATTATTTTCGGCCCTGAGGGAGAGCCCGATGGGAGCCCTGAAGGGCCCGAGCAGCAGCTGGGAATTTGGGAATAAAATGCCATAAAACATTAAAATCCTTGGATTTTTAAGGGATTTGGGGTGGTTTTTATGGGATTTGGGGTTTTTTTTTAATGGGATTTGGCGGATTTGGGGGGGGGTTGGGGGATTTTTTCGGCCCTGAGGGAGAGCCCGAGGGGAGCCCTGAAGGGACTGAGCGGTCCCGGCCGTGCTGCAGCAGCTGGGAATGGGAAATCCCATCCAAAACTGGGAATTTTAATGGGATTTTGCGTTTTTTTAATGGGATTTGGGGGTTTTTTATGGGATTTGGGGTTTTTTGGGGGATTTTTTTGGGATTTTTGGGGATTTTTTCGGCCCTGAGGGAGAGCCCGAGGGGAGCCCTGAAGGGACCGAGCAGTCCCGGCCCTGCTGCAGCAGCTGGGGATGGGAAATTCCATCAGAATTAACGAGGTTTTATGGGATTTGGGGTTTTTTATGGGATTTGGGATTTTTTGGGGGATTTTTTGGGTGTTTTGGGGTATTTGGGGGATTTTGTTCGGCCCGGAGGGAGAGCCTGACGGGAGCTCTGAAGGGCCCGAGCAGCTCCGGCCCTGCTGCAGCAGCTGGAAATTCGGGAATAAAAATGCCATAAAAACATCAAAATCCCGGAATTTTTATGGGATTTGGGGGTTTTTTATGGGATTTGGAGTTTTTTATGGGTTTGGGAATATTCTGGGACTTTCGTGGAATATTTGGAGGGATTTGGGGATTCTTTGGGAAATTTTCTTTGGGATTTGGGTGAGATTTTTGGGAACTTATTTTGTGTATTTGGGTTAATTTTTTGGGACATTTTTCCATGCATTTGGGGGATATTTTTGGGATACATCCTCACCTGCTGCTGGCCCTGCAGGCGCTGCTGCAGCTGCAGCCGGAGCTGGTTGGGGGCGCTGGGGCGGCTCAGCGGCTGCCGGGCCGGAATTCCCAGGGAATTGTTCTGGAACGTTCCACGGGGAGCAGGAGGAGGAGGAGGAGGAGGAGGAGGAGGAGCGGGAGCGGCGACGGCTCCGAAGGGCGGCGGCTTCTGGCGCAGCATTCCCGGGAAATTCCCCGGAATGTTGGCCGGGGAGGAGGAGGAGGAGGATGAGGAGGAGGAGGAGGAAGGCGGGAAGGGCTGGGAGAACATTCCGGGTTTGGGCTCCAGCAGCAGCGGGGCCGGAGGGGCCGCCGGGGGGGGTTGGAATCGTTCTGTCAGCGCCTCCAGGCCGCCGCCCTAAAGGGGAAAAACGGGAATGAGAGGGGGGAATTCCCGTGGAGACCAAAATTCCTGAAATCCCAGCCCAAAACCCCTGGGAAATCCCAGCCCAAAATCCCTCAGGAGCCCCAAATCGCTGGGAAATCCCAGCCCAAAATCTCTGAAATCCCAGCTCAAAATTCCTCAGGAGCACAAAATCCCTGGGAAATCCCAGCCCAAAATCCCTGGGAAATCCCAGCCTAAAATCCCTCAGGAGCACAAAATCCCTGGGAAATCCCAGCCCAAAATCCTTCAGGAGACCAAAATCCCTGGGAAATCCCAGCCCAAAATCCCTCAGGAGCACAAAATCTCTGAAATTCCAGCCCAAAATCCTTCAGGAGCCCAAAATCCCTGGGATATCCCAGCCCAAAATCTCTGAAATCCCAGCCCAAAATCTCTGAAATCCCAGCCCAAAATCCCTCAAGAGCACAAAATCTCTGAAGTCCCAGCCCAAAATCCCTGGGAAATCCCAGCTCAAAATTCCTCAGGAGACCAAAATCTCTGGGAAATCCCAGCCCAGAATCTCGGAAATTCCAGCTCAAAATCTCTGAAATCCCAGCCCAAAATCCCTCAGGAGCACAAAATCCCTGGGAAATCCCAGCCCAAAATCCCTGGGAAATCCCAGTCCAAAATCCCTCAGGAGCACAAAATCTCTGAAATTCCAGCCCAAAATCCTTCAGGAGCCCAAAATCCCTGGGAAATCCCAGTCCAAAATCCCTCAGGAGCACAAAATCTCTGAAATTCCAGCCCAAAATCCTTCAGGAGCCCAAAATCCCCGGGAAATCCCAGCCCAAAATCCCTGGGAAATCCCAGCCCAAAATCTCTGGGAAATCCCAGCCCAAAATTCCTCAGGAGCACAAAATCTCTGAAATCCCAGCCCAAAATCCTTCAGGAGACCAAAATCCCTGGGAAATCCCAGCCCAAAATCTGGGAAATCCCAGCCCAGAATCTCGGAAATCCCAGCCCAAAATCCCTCAGGAGCCCAAAATCGCTGGGAAATCCCAGCCCAAAATTCCTTTGAAATCCCAGCCCAAAATCTCGGAAATCCCAGCCCAAAATCTCGGAAATCCCAGCCCAAAATCCCTGGGAAATCCCAGCCCAAAATCCCTGAAATCCCAGCCCAGAATCTCGGAAATCCCAGCCCAAAATCCCTGGGAAATCCCAGCCCAAAATCTGGGAAATCCCAGCCCAAAATCTGGGAAATCCCAGCCCAAAATCTCAGGGAAATCCCAGCCCAAAATCTCAGGGAAATCCCAGCCCAAAATTTCTGAAATCCCAGCCCAGAATCCCTGGGAAATCCCAGCTCAAAATCTCTGAAATCCCAGCCCAAATCTCTGAAATCCCAGCCCAAAATCCCTGAAATCCCAGCCCAAAATCCCTGGGAAATCCCAGCCCAAAATCCCTGGGAAATCCCAGCCCAGAATCTCTGGGAAATCCCAGCCCAAAATCTCTGAAATCCCAGCCCAAAATCTCTGAAATCCCAGCCCAAAATCTCTGAAATCCCAGCCCAAAATCCCTGGGAAATCCCAGCCCAAAATCCCTGGGAAATCCCAGCCCAAAATCTCTGAAATCCCAGCCCAAAATCCCTGAAATCCCAGCCCAAAATCCCTGAAATCCCAGCCCAAAATCCCTGAAATCCCAGCCCAAAATCCCTCACGAGCACAAAATTCCTGGGAAATTCCAGCTCAGAATCTCTGAAATCCCAGCTCAAAATTCCTCAGGAGCCCAAAATCTCTGGGAAATCCCAGCCCAAAATTCCTCAGGAACACAAAATCTCTGAAATCCCAGCCCAAAATCCCTGGGAAATCCCAGCCTAAAATCTCTGGGAAATCCCAGCCCAAAATTCCTCAGGAACACAAAATCTCTGAAATCCCAGCCCAGAATCCCTCAGGAGCACAAAATCCCTGGAAAATCCCAGCCCAAAATCTCTGGGATATCCCAGCCCAAAATCTCTGAAATCCCAGCCCAAAATCTCTGAAATCCCAGCCCAAAATCCCTGGGAAATCCCAGCCCAAAATCTCTGGGAAATCCCAGCCCAATCTCAAAATCCCTTTGGATCCCAAAATCCCTTTGGAGCCTCAAATCCCTTTGGATCTCAAAATCCTTTCAGATCCCAAAATCTCTCTGGAGACCAAAATCCCTCTGGATCCCAAAATCTCTTGGAAATCCCATTCCAAAATCCCTTCGGAGCCCAATCCCAAAATCCCTTTGGAGCCCCAAATCTCTTTGGAACCCAAAATCCTTTCAGATCCCAAAATTCCTTTGGATCTCAAAATAGCTTGGAAATCCCATCCCAAATCCCTTCAGAATCCCCAAATCCTTTCAGATTCCAAAATTCCTTCAGATCCCAAAATCTCTTAGGATCCAAAAATTTCTTTGGAGCCCAAAACCCCTTGCAGCCCAAAATCCTTTTGGATCCCATCCCAAAATCTCTTTGAATCCCAAAATCTCTTGGAAATCCCATCGGAGCCCAATCCCAAAATCCCTTTGGAACCCAAAATCCATTTGGGGCCCCAAATCTCTCTGGATCCCAAAATCCCTTGGAAATCGCAGCCCAAAATCTCTTCAGATCCCCATCCCAAAATCCCTTTGGATCCCGATCCTAAAAACTCTTTGGATCCCCAAATCCCTTTGAAATCCCATCCCAAAATCTCTCTGGATCCTGATCCCAAATTCCTCTTTCAAGGCCAATCCCCAAATCCCTTTGGATCCCAAAATCCCTTGGAAATCCCATCCCAAAATCCCCTCGGATTCCAATCCCAAAATTGCTTTGGATCCCAAAATCTCTTTGAAGCTCAATCCCCAAATCCCTTTGGATCCCATCCCAAATTCGGATTCTGATCCCAAAATCCCTTCGGAGCTGAATCTCAAATTCTCTTTCCAATCCCAAAATCTCTTTGGATCCCAAAATCCCTTGGAAGCCTCGATCCCAAAACCTCTTTGGATTCCAAAATCTCTGTGGATGTCATCCCAAAATCCCTTTGGATCCCAAAATTCCTTTTGGATCCCATCTCAAAATCTCTTTGAATCCCAAAATCTCTTGGAAATCCCATCCCAAAATCCCTTCGGATTCCAATCCCAAAATCCCTCTGAATCCCAAAATTCCTTTGGAATCCGATCCTAAAATCTTCTCGGAGCCTGATCCCAAAAACCCCTTTGCCCCCACTCTTCTCCCATTTTTTTTCCCTATTTTTCCCTAATTTTCCCTAATTTTTTTTGGGGGGAATCTCAGCAGTACTTGCCCATGTT
>JAJEOU010000945.1:0-39062 GCA_021534815.1 Acrocephalus arundinaceus
GACAGTCTGTCCCTGTGTCCTCAAGATCTCTGCTTTGAGGCATGCCCACCTTTCCTGAACTCCTTTGTTTTTAAGAGCTGCTTCCCAAGGAATGCTCTGAATAAATCTCCTAAATAGGCCAAAGTCTGCCCTCTGGAAGTCCAGTGCAAGAGTCTTACTGGTGCTCCTCCTGATTTCACCAAATATTGAGAACTCTACAATTTCACGATCACTGTGCCCCAAGCGGCCTCCAACCACTGCATCTCCCACCAGCCCATCTCTATTTGCAAACAGCAGATCTAACATAGTCCCTCCCCTGGTGGGTTCACCTCCAGCTGCGACAAAGAGTTGTCCTCCATACACTCCAAACATTTCCTGGACTGCCTCTTATATTATCATCCCTTCATCAAAAACCATTTGCAAACCAAAGAATGGCCCTTTCTTTTGCCTCCGTTAAGTTTTATTTTTTGTCGGTGACTCTAAATGGATGACGTTAAGGTAAATGAGCTGCTGCTTTGAGATGGGAAAAAAATTTCCAAGCCTTTCACATTCTCAGACCATCCCAATTAATTTGGGACGTTTGCAACTTTTTGGAACTACTTGAGTTGAGCAACACAGAAGTAAAGCTTTCCTGAAGTGAGGACTCTTAAATGCCAGATTCTTCTGTGCCTTTGCTGCGAAGGTGATTTTGTGCTGCTGGAAATTACTTCAATGAGAAAATAATTCCAACATGGAGTAAGAGCTTCTGACAAAGACCAGGTGTTGCCAGCAGTTGCTCCAGGCGCTCCTGCCAAGAGCCACATGCAAGAAGAAGCACAGCCCCAGTGCACTTTAGCTGCCCTCTGGCACAGAAGCTCCTGGTGGGCAAGGTCTCTGGGGCAGGAGACAGCACCAGCGCTGCCAGGGCTTGGGGGGTGGCAGGTCTGCTTCAGTGGGACTTGGCCACACCTGCTAATCTCAGTGCTCCCCGGCCCCAGGGCTCAGAGCAGCAATCGTGCCCTGGCCCACACCTTCCTTGTCTCTGTCACACCCGTGGTTTTAGGATGGCCACCAGGCGGGTCATGTCCCAAGGAGGCCATGACAGGTTCTGTGGAAGGCCCCGTGCCTTTCCTGCTGCGACTGTGTCAGCAGCCCTGGGGGCTCCTTCTGCTGCCCAGAGCCCACAGAGCAGGGCAGCGTTTACTGATGATTTGAGCCATCAAATCATTAAAGATCCTGTCAGGCTGTCTTAGACACTTGGGATGAGGGATTTCTTCCAACCTGGGCCGCTTTGGGTGGGGTGGGGGCAGTGCCAGGGCAGGTGGCAGTGTGTGCAAGGGCCCTTTGTGACATGGTGCAGCATGGTCACCGTGGAATGGAATGGAACAGGGTGTCCTTGGTGATGTGTGGTGACGTAGGTGCTGGTGGCAACGCGCCTACGCCACAGTGCTCGGTGCACGCGACGGGACAGGACGCGCCAGAGCGGTGCTGTGAGGAGCCCCCACACAGCCCACTCATTTGTGTCTGACCCGGAGCTTTTCCGAGGTGTTACTCCTGCAGCTGACCTCGCGGCCAGACTGCGGGACTTGGTGACTCGGAGCTTTCCCGAGACATCTCCCATCCCTGCGGCCGGTGCCCTCGAGGCCAGACCGCGGGATTTGGTCACCTGAATCCTTTACGAGGAGTCTCCTGTCATTGTGGCAGGAGCCCTCAAGAGTGCAGGGCTTGCTGTCCTGCAGCCTTCCTGAGGCTTCTCTGTTGCAGGTGCCTTTGAGGCACAACTGCACGACTTGTTGCCTCAGAGCTTTCCCGAGGCATCTGTCTGAAGGTGCCCTCGAGGACAGACGCTGGCATGGCGGGCAGATTTCTCGGTCTGCTCAAAGTGTTCAGGCGGAAAAAGAATAAAGACCCTGGAGCAGCTCCAGCACCACAGCCTGAAGAGCTGGAGCAGTTCCAGCCACTGAAGGATGGTGAGTGGCAGAGCCAGGCCACAGGGCTGATGGCTGCACCCAGCTTGGTCCCATATCTCATCCTCACCCCATCCCATCCTATCCCATCCCATCCCATCCCATTCCATCCCATCCCATCCCATCCCCATCCCATCCCATCCCATCCCATCCCATCCCATCCCATCCCATCCCATCCCATCCCATCCCATCCCATCCCATCCCATCCCATCCCATCCCTTCCCTTCCCATCCCACCTATGGACCGGATGGAAGAGGAGCCAAGGCTGCCCCTGCAGCAGTTGTGCTCCATCCCCTGGGGCATCCTGGAGCTGTCCCTGCCTGGGGAGCGCAGGGCTGGGCTGTGTTCTCTGGCCTCTCCTGCAGCCTCTCAGCTCTGGCTGCGCTCGCCCTTTGCCAGATGCAGCTGTGGACGGGACACAAGAGCAGAAGCCCTCCCGTGGCGCTTCCGCAGGACACTGAAGGTACCTGCAGCCATCCCCACCTGGGCTGGGCCTTCAGTCCCTGCTCAGCTGAGTACCGCGCTTGGAACACTCCATGGAACATGCCTCTCTTCCCTGTCCTTTGTTCTCCTGCAGGCTTGCGGAAGCTTGTGCCCCTTCGACATAGAAAGAGCAGCACCACAGCAACTGAGGGCACAGCCGAGCCTGACTCCGGGCTGACCCAGCTCCAGGCAGAGCGTGATGTCAGCCCAGATTCGACTGAGTACTTGGAAGACTCTGACACTGCAAGGAATGACGACAGGGCAAAGACTGACATGGCAGTGTCTGAGGACGTGGCCATCACAAACACCAACACCAGAGAGACTCAAGGCATCGCAACTACTGACGCCATGCTCATTCCCTCTGCGATTCATGCTCCCGCTATGGAGTTTTTCAAGGAGAGTGCTCAGCAGTCGGTAAGCAGCTTGGGCCAGGGCTGAAGGCCTCCCAGGATCGTGTGCCCCCTCAGGCCACAGCCACTGGGCCACCTCAGTCTTTGAGGCCAGCAGGGTGTGGCGGGAAGGGAAGCATTTCTTGGGGGAAGCTGGGGAAGCTGCTCCCTTGAACAGCGCTCCAAGTCTTCCCCATGTCTCCTGCAGGTGCCAGCCATGGTGAAGAACATTCACCAGAGACTGGCGTCTCATGTCACTGAGGATGCCAGGCTGCGCATTACCATTCTGAGGCTGGCTGAAGAACAACCTGCTGACGTGGTGCTGACCCTCCTGCACTGTGCCCCAACGTGTGACAGGTACGGGGCCCACCTGCCTTGAAGCTCAGGGCTCAGCAGCCTTTAGCACAGCCAGTCCAATGGGGTCTGCCAGACAGGTGGAGCAGTCCAGGACCCTCGGGCCCCTCTGTTTCCCAAGCCTGCTGCTGTGCTCCCTCCCTGCCCCTCAGGGCACCAGGGCTCTGTCACCTGGGTCTCCACAGCTGCACAGGGCATGGGACTGTGACTGAGACACCCCTGACACAGAGCTCTGATCCCATAGAGCTGCTGCAATGATGTGGAGAGCCATAGGCTCGTCAGATGTGACAGTGGAGAAGGTACTGCCAACACTGCTCAGCGTGATGGAGGATTGGCCTCTGCACAGAACATTCACCTCCGATGGGAACAAGAAGGATGTTTTTGCCCTGGCAGTGAGTTTCTAGAAACTGGCCTCTGCTCGCTGCCCGGTCCCCTCTCCATCTCTCCTTGCCTTAGGCGTTGGCCTAGGGCTGGGTTTAGGGGGCACCAGGCCCCCTGCTCCCCTGCATCTCACCACAGGCCCTGCCACACGGGCATCTTAGCACTGAGCTCTGCCTCTGGCTGCTTCTTTTGCAGGCAACTCTGGTGCTGTGGGTGATTGTCCAGGGGCCTGAGTGCCACCAGGCAATGCTCCTTTATTCAGCCCGCCTGTTTGTGGCTCTACTCTTCCACATTGTCATCACCACACAGGAGATGCACAAAGAAGTTGGTGATTTCTGGAGAGCATGCCAGGAGGATCACCACCTTCCCAGCCACCCCAACAGGTCCCAGTCCTCCTGTCTTTTTAATGTCCTTGTCGCCAGCGCCAGTGCTCCCGGTGCGACCTGGGCTTTGCTCTGCACACAGGTTTGCGGTGCAGACCATGAGGGCTCTGCTCAGCCAACTGTGGTGTGACAAAGAGCTGATCGCTATGGAGAGCAAGCATGGCTGGGAAACTCTGCTCTGCGCCGACACCCAGCACTATGCCGTGGGTCTGCTGGCCAGGTGAGACCCTCTTCTCTCCCACATTTGTGCCCTGTGCCCGAGGTGCCCCACACAGTCCCTGTGTCATGGGCCTGAGGGCCTCGTCACCGAGGGACGGCCAAGCAGGCTGGAAAAGGCTGGGAGAGGAGCGTGCCCAGAAGCGGCCGCCTCCCAAAGCACCCACATCCCCTCCAGGGATGCTGGGGAAAGACCAGACCTCTGTGAGTCAGTCCTGGGAGAGCTTTGTCCCCCCGCCCAGCTCAGGGTCTTGGCGCCTTTTTTGTCCCTGGCAGGGAGATGCGTCGTGACTTGGGCCTCATGTGCTCCCACATCGCATTCTACCTACTCCAGCTTCTAAGCAGGGAGGAGCCACGCTGGGATCTGCCCTTCCTGGCATTTCTTGTGGAGGTGAGCCAGTGCTGCCTTGCTGAGCTCTGTTCCCAGCTCTCTGCCCTCTCGTAGCCGCAGTGGCCTGGGCCACTGCCCGAGCCCTGTGCTGCTACCTGGGCCCAGCCTTGTGTGGTTCTGGGCTCCTGCCCTTTGGGTCCCCTGTCACTGCCATGTGCCTTTCAGGTCCTCAAGTGCCTGGACTTGAGTGAATGTGCAGACACTGTCCTGGAAGTCATGTCAAGGCACCTGCGGGCAAGTGCAGGCAGAGGCGTCGCCTGGCTCTCAGAGGCCTTGTGCTGCTCAGCAAGGATCCCTTGATGGTGAGAAGGGGGCAGCGGCCAAAGCTGCGCTGGGGAAAGCAGCCCCTTGGGCTGGCTGGGCTTCAGGAGCTTGAGGCAGCTGCTCCCAGCTCTCCTGCCTCCTGGTTCAGCTGCTCAGATGCTTTGGAACAGGCCTTTGGCCTCTGGGCCCTGCAGCAGCAGGGTGGGGTTCCAGTGCCAGGGGGAGAGGTGTTGGCAGTGCAGCTGTTGATGGCTTCCCAGTACAGCCTTGCGTTCCACACAGGCCAGACGTTTACTCAGCCTGTCTCAGAGCATTCTGGAGCTGCTGAGTGATGCCGATGGAGAAGTGGTCAGCATGTCCCTCTCCGTGCTCACGAATGTGCTCCAGAACAATGACATCGCAATAGGCAGCACCATCGCCCTGAAGCTAGCTGACCTACTCCTGTCACTCTTTAGAAACGTAAGCCTCTGTACCGCGGGCACTGTCTGCTGCCCAGAAACTTTGTGCCCTGTGGATTTTTAGGCTTTTGCCCAGCTGGGCTGGAGAAGTTGGTGCTGAGGTCTTTTCCGCTTCCTTTCCTTCAGGACAACAGCCATGTGCAGCTGCTCGCCATTGAGCTTTTCCAAAAGGTTATGCGCTTGGTAGTGGAGGAGGGAAAAAAGCTCCTGAAAAGAACAGTGAGCCAGAGCCTGCTCCCACTCTTCTTACACTGCCACGAGGTGAACTGGCGCGTGGCGAAGGTGAGGTTTTGTGTGATGCTGGTGCATCCCTGAGAAGGGGCTGGGCTGCTCCTGCCCGGGCACCTTCCGGGTTGCAGCCTCCTCCTGGCCTTGGCACTGGGACGCAGGTCCTGTGCCCTGGGCTGCGCTGCCATCTCCTGTCTCTGCTGCTCTCCAGGCCTCTCGGGAAACGCTGCATTGGGCAGCCGTGTTCCTGAAGAGAAGCAATCTCCAGCAGGTGCTGCTGAAGGAGAAGCTGCTGAAGTTCGCCGAGTGCCTGGTAAGGACGGCCTGGAGAAGCCAAATCCTCAGCCTGGGGAAGCCCCCTGACCGCGGTGCTGAGTGTGTGGGGCTGGCAGCTGTGGCCCCTGCCCAGTGCTGCACCCGGGGCGCCAGCCTGTGCTCAACACACCCTGGGCTGGCTTTCCTGGGCTGTGAGGGCTCTTCTCCAGGCTCCTGTGGCCCCGAGCCGGGCACCAACAGAGCCCCGGCCCAGTGGGGCAGCGGGATTGGGCGGCACCGCGGCTCCCCGGGCAGCACCCGGCCCTCTGGCCCCTCCAGACGCCGGCGCCAGCGACTGCCGGCTGGGCATCAGGGCTGTGTGGGAAGGGCAGGCCGGGGCTGGGCACAGGGAGCGCCCGGCCGAGGGGCTGAGCCCGCGCCAAACCTTCCCTCCTGCCGCTCTCTCCAGCTGGTAGAGGACGAGAGCCGAGCGGCCGAGCACCTGCGCCGCACCCTGCCCTACGTGGAGAGCCCACAGGAGCCCCTGCGACAGGCAGCCATCAGGGTCATCGGTGAGCCATGAGCCCCGGGGTCCCTCCCCGCCCCGTCGCAGCTCAGCCCCGGCAGCGGCATCCGCACCCGGCACCGTGGAGCCGCGCCTGCCCTCGGGGCTGCTGCTGCCCTCTCGCAGCCGTGCCCTCAGGCGTCAGGATGCGGCCGGGGCCCGGGGCTGAGCCCTGCCGGGACAGGAGGGCGTGTGGCGGCCACAAGGGCTGGCAGCGCCGCTGGGAGGGAGCTGTGCCGCTGGGGCTGTGACAGGCTCTGTGTTCCCAGGGATCGCCGGGGTGTTCCTCATGGGCCAGAAGGGAGAGCTCCAGGCCCTCAGTGAAGGTGAGTGAGAGCAGCGGGCTGGCAGTGGGGGCTGCCATGGGGAGACGCAATGCCTGGGCAGGGAGCTGCATTCCCTGCCCCGCTTGCGGACGGCTTTGCTCCCCGTGTGGACGAGGGGTGGCGCGGGCAGAGCGTACAGAGAGAGTTCAGGGACGCGGGCGGGGCGATTCGTGGCCAGCACCTTGCGACCATTCCCGTTGGCTCCTCCTCTCTCTCGTGGCCGTGGTGAGAGCTGGGTGGGATGGCCCTCGGCGGGAGGGTCTCCTTGGATTCCCGCAGATCCGGGCTCTGATCGTGGCTCTGCTCCTGTCTCTTCCAGCTCTTCAGGCCCTGAGAGAAGACGACAGCCCCTCTATGATAAACCATTTTGTTCAACTGACCTTTGAGGGGCGAGCTGCAGAACTACGATCATCTGGCAGCTCAGAAGAACTGGTGCCCTTACAAGATCTCCAAGTACGGCAGAAGATGAGACTGCCTGGAGACCAGAGGAGACCAGCTGGAGCTCCAGGCGCAGCTGATGATTTGCACAGCAGAGCCTGTGGGGAGCTCATGTGGCTTCAGCCCTCTCCCTACCTGCCACACCTCTTTTTCCCCTCCACTATTCCTCCATTTTGACAGCTCCATCTCTTCAGCCCTGACACCATGCCCATCCCCTTTGTTCCCTCTCAGCTCATTCCTTTGTTTTTCCTTCTACAAATAAACAGTTTGTCTTGTTCACTTTATCTGCATCTCTGTGGAGCTGAAGCAATGTAAATCCAGAGCCCTGGGACACACAGGCCCCTCCTGCTGCTCTCTTCTGCGCTGTGTTTTGTGCACAGACATAGAGGAAGAAGGGCAGATCAGCTGGAAAGGTCCCTGTGCTGAAGGTCCAGTTCCACAAGACTGTAGTGCTAAAGGTCTTGCTGAGTACCCTGAAGGTCCTGGATTTTAGAAGATCCAGCTTGAGTGTGCTCTGAACCCAGCTATGAGGGATTGCATGGCGAGTGTCCACGGAGGGCAAAGGAGCTTGGAATGCTGCAAGTTTTCAAGAATAGCTTCCTGAAAGCACAGCAGTGCTCCATCCCTACACAGCATCAGGAAGCGGGCAGAACCAGAGACTATCTGGGCTTAAGAGGGAGCTTTGAGTGCGCCTAAGAGCAAACGAAGCAGCAGCACAGCGGCCGACACTCAGACATGGCACCGTGTCAGTGTCCAGAGCGCTGCCCGGCAGTGCCGGGATCCCGGGTGCGGTTGTGGTCGCCACAACGGAGGAATCGCCACCCCGCCTCAGACCCAGCCAGAAAGCCAACCAAGTGAGAGCAGAGGGAGGGCACCCTTCCAGTTTCTCTTGGTTGCACGGCTGCAAAGCAGCCCCTGCTCCTCCTTCCTTCGCCTGTGTTTGGGGTGTGCTGGTGGCAGAGCCAGCCAGGCTGTGCTCTGTGTTCCAAAGCCTGTTCAAAGCGGGCATGAGAAGTGCTGCATGCACAGCAGAGAGTCCTGGAAGGTGCTGGCAAGATCGTCCTGAGGAAACAGGGCTCTGGTCTCTGGCCAGGAACAGGCTGGTTTTGCTACCGTGACCACAGGCAGGAGTTGAGGCAGGTGAAGAAGCAGCAGGCAGCTTGTGTTTGTAGAGGGCCTGGGGCTGCACACCTGAACCTCCACCTGGAAACACCCTTGGGTGAATTCGCACCAGAGCTGGAGTGCCTGTTCTGAAAGGACCAGAAGAAATTCAGCCTTGCCAGGGTTTCTTAGGAGTGTGTTGGTATCCCCAGCAAAGCTACACATTTGGGGAAACGGCTTTGGAGGAAAGGGGCTTGCTTCCCAAGGAAAGTGCTTCCCAAGGAGCTCCCAGTGAGGTAGGTGCAACCGTCCCCCTTTAGCTCTCTTTGGTCCTTGCAGTCCTTGTGGCCCGTTGCACTTGGCAGAGGGGCAGGGGAAGGGAGAAGGCTGTGAGGAGCAGGTTTGGCATGCGCCTGGACCTGCAGAGGCAAACCCAAGCACCTGCAGCAGGGTGTGTTATCCCTCTTTGGACAGAGGAGTGAGCAGGAGCAGCTCTGTCCAGCTGCGAGCCCCAAAGCTCCCTTTGAGAGCTGTGAATTAAAAAGCCTTTACGCACACACTTTTCACAACTTGCCCGCCTGATGTGTTTCAAATCCTGGCAATAGGCATTTGCCTCTTGCTTGGTGGAAGCTGCTCCGGCCCTGGGCCAGCATGGAACTGGGCTGTGTGGGCCAGGCAGTGCTGAGAGTCTTGGCTGATCTTGGTGTGGCCTTGGTCTCAGAAAAGGAAGGTTGGCCTTCCAAGGTGTCCTGCTCCTTAGCTCTTCCTGTGCATCTTGGAGAGAACAAGGTAGGCATTTCTGGCCGCTGGGCATTAGCAGGCCTTAAAATGAGGGCATGTTGTGGAGCAAGCCCAGCTGCGATACCCTGGGAGGAGCCAAGTGCTCCGTGCTCCTCTGCTGACACGTGAGCATGTGTCTGCTCTCGGGATGACCCTGGCGGTGTGAGGGGCTACTACAGGGACACCAGACAGCCGGTGCTGTCCTGCTGGGTCCCAGCAGTGCCTCGCAGCAGTCCTGCATCTGCATCAGGATGCTGGCCATGAGAGGTCCTGGAAGCTGAGGCAGCTCATCTTAAGCTTTTGCGTAGGTACCTACAGGTCAAGTCCAACGGTGTTCCCTCAGGATATGAGAGTCCTGAGGGGTCCTCCCAGAGCTGCTTGATGCCACCCACTCCTTGGGGCACCAGTTGCCTTCCTGTGGAGTGTTCTACATCCTCCGAGACAAAAGAGGGAGCTGGACAAAGAGCTTGCCAGGGTGCTCTCAATCCTTTACCAGCAGTCCTGGTTAAGTGGAGAAGTCCAAGCTCAAATGTGCAAATGTAACGGCTGGGCACAGGAAGTGTTAGTGGGAAGGATGATCCAGGAATCCTATGCCTGGCAGCCTGAGCTTGCTACCCGGGAAGGCCTTGGAGCAGACCCTGCTGAGTGCCATCCCACGGCACATGCACAGAACCAGGGGGTCTGCTGGAGGGTGGGAAAACTGTGGAGGGATAGGGACATCTGGGGGTCCTGGTGGGGTGTTGAGGGCTCCTGTGTGGGTCTTTGGAGAGGTTGGTGTTGGTGGGCGTGTTGGGGAAAGAGTTGTCTGGAAGGTGAGAGGTCAAAGCTGGAATTTGAGTCAGTTTGAAGGCAGCATCTGTGGTTTGGCACAGCTTTGGTTATGGAAGGCAGAAGGAATATCTGTGACTTTTTCTGTTAGTGATTCCTGGTTCTCCTGCAGAAAAGAAGAGGGGAGAGCTGTACTTTACTGGCCACTGAGATATCTGGGGGGGGGGGGGGGGGAGGATTAGCCTTTTTGCAATCTACTCTTCTTTGGGTTACTTTTGTAACACTGAATGGACTGGCATTCCTTGAGAGCTCTTATTCCTTAACAGAATTAGGATATTCACAGAATCACAGAATTTCAAGATTGGAAGAGACTTCCAAGATCATCGAGTCCAACCCATGCTCCAACACCTCAACTAGACCATGGCACCGAGTGCCGCATCCAGTCTTTTTTTAAACACATCCAGGGATGGTGACTCCACCACCTCCCCGGGCAGACCATTCCAGTACTTAATCACTCCTTCTGTGAAAAACTTTTTTCTAAGATCTAATCTAGACTTCCCTTGATGCAGCTTGAGACTGTGTCCTCTCCTTCTGTCCGTTGTTGCCTGGAGAAAGAGACCAACCCCCAGCTGACTACAACCACCCTTCAGGAAGTTGTAGAGATAAGGTCACCTCTGAGTCTCCTTTTCTCCAGGCTAAACAACCCCAGCTCCCACAGTCTTTCCTCACAGGGCTTGTGTTCCAAGCCCCTCAGCAGCCTCGTTGCCCTCCTCTGGATGTGCTCAAGCATCTCAATGTTCTTCCTGAACTGAGGCGCCCAGAACTGGACGCAATACTCAAGGTGTGGCCTCATCAGTGCCGAGTACAGGGGAAAAAAGAATGACCTCCCTGCTCCTGCTGGCCACACCATTCCTGATACAGGCCAGGATGCCGTTGGCCTTCTTGGCCACCAGGGCATACTGCTGGGTCACGTTCAGCTGGCTGTCGACCAGAACCCCCAGGTCCCTTTCTGCCTGAACACTGTCCAGCCACACTGTCCCCAGTCTATAACGTTGCAGAGGGTTATTGTGGCCAAAGTGCAGGACTCGGCACTTGGATTTGTTAAGCTTTATCCTATTGGACTCTGCCCATCCATCCAACCGATCCAGGTCTCTCTGCAAAGCCCTCCATCTTTCCAACAGATCGACACATGCTCCCAGCTTAGTGTCATCTGCAAATTTACTAATGAAAGATTCAATACCCTCATCCATGTCATCAACAAAATATTGAACAGAGCTGGCCCCAGCACAGACCCCTGAGGAACACCACTGGTGACTGGCCCCCATCTGGATGCAGCACCATTCACCACCACTCTCTGGGTCCAGCCATCCAGCCAGTTCCTAACCCAGTACAGAGTGCTCCTGTCCAAGCCACGGGCTGCCAGGAGTATGCTGTGGGAGACAGTGTCAAAGGCCTTGCTGAAGTCCAAATAAACAACATCCACAGCCTTCCGTGCATCCACCAGGCGGGTCACCTGGTCATAAAAGGAAATCAGGTTGGTCAAACACGACCTACCCCTCCTAAACCCATGCTGGCTGGGTCTAATACCCTGGTCATCCTGTAAATTTTGTGTGATGACACTCAATATAAACTGTTCCATTATTCTTGCCAGGTATTGAGGTCAGGCTGACTGGTCTGTAATTACCAGGATCCTCCTTTGCACTCTTTTTGTGAGTGGGTGTCACATTGGCCAGCTTCCAGTCATCCGGAACCTCACCGTGAGCCAGGACTGATGGTAAATGATGGAGAGTGGCTTTGCAAGCTCATCTGCCAGCTCCCTCAATACCCTGGGATGGATCCCATCTGGTCCCGTAGATTTATGGATATCCAAGTATTTCAGCAGTTCTCTGACTGCCTCCTCCTGGATAACAGAGGGACCATTCTGTTCCCTGACATCATCTACCAACCCAAGAGGACAGTCGTCATGAAGGCAAGTTGTCTTCCCACTAAAAACTGAGGCAAAGTAGGCATTAAGCACTTCTGCCTTCTCCTCATCTGTAGTTACTAAGTTCCCTCCCTCGTCCAATAAAGAACAAAGGTTGGTTTTAGCCTTCCTTTTACCATTAATATATTTGTAAAAACATTTTTTATTATCCTGTACAGCAGCCGCCATTCTAAGTTTAAACTGAGCTTTGGCCTCCCTAATTTTTTTTCCTACATGCCCTAGCAGCCCTCCTAAATACTTCTGGAGAGACCTGACACTCCTTCCAAAGATGATATATCCTCTTTTTATTCCTAAGTTCCTGCAAGACCTCCTGGCCCATCCAGGCTGGACATTTACCCCATCAACTTATCTTTCAGCACACAGGGACAGTCTGTCCCTGTGTCCTCAAGATCTCTGCTTTGAGGCATGCCCACCTTTCCTGAACTCCTTTGTTTTTAAGAGCTGCTTCCCAAGGAATGCTCTGAATAAATCTCCTAAATAGGCCAAAGTCTGCCCTCTGGAAGTCCAGTGCAAGAGTCTTACTGGTGCTCCTCCTGATTTCACCAAATATTGAGAACTCTACAATTTCACGATCACTGTGCCCCAAGCGGCCTCCAACCACTGCATCTCCCACCAGCCCATCTCTATTTGCAAACAGCAGATCTAACATAGTCCCTCCCCTGGTGGGTTCACCTCCAGCTGCGACAAAGAGTTGTCCTCCATACACTCCAAACATTTCCTGGACTGCCTCTTATATTATCATCCCTTCATCAAAAACCATTTGCAAACCAAAGAATGGCCCTTTCTTTTGCCTCCGTTAAGTTTTATTTTTTGTCGGTGACTCTAAATGGATGACGTTAAGGTAAATGAGCTGCTGCTTTGAGATGGGAAAAAAATTTCCAAGCCTTTCACATTCTCAGACCATCCCAATTAATTTGGGACGTTTGCAACTTTTTGGAACTACTTGAGTTGAGCAACACAGAAGTAAAGCTTTCCTGAAGTGAGGACTCTTAAATGCCAGATTCTTCTGTGCCTTTGCTGCGAAGGTGATTTTGTGCTGCTGGAAATTACTTCAATGAGAAAATAATTCCAACATGGAGTAAGAGCTTCTGACAAAGACCAGGTGTTGCCAGCAGTTGCTCCAGGCGCTCCTGCCAAGAGCCACATGCAAGAAGAAGCACAGCCCCCAGTGCACTTTAGCTGCCCTCTGGCACAGAAGCCTCCTGGTGGGCACAGGTCTCTGGGGCAGGAGACAGGCACCAGCGCTGCCAGGGCTTGGGGGTGTGGCAGGTCTGCTTCAGTGGGGACTTGGCCACACCTGCTAATCTCAGTGCTCCCCGGCCCCAGGGCTCAGAGCAGCAATCGTGCCCTGGCCCACACCTTCCTTGTCTCTGTCACACCCGTGGTTTTAGGATGGCCACCAGGCGGGTCATGTCCCAAGGAGGCCATGACAGGTTCTGTGGAAGGCCCCGTGCCTTTCCTGCTGCGACTGTGTCAGCAGCCCTGGGGGCTCCTTCTGCTGCCCAGAGCCCACAGAGCAGGGCAGCGTTTACTGATGATTTGAGCCATCAAATCATTAAAGATCCTGTCAGGCTGTCTTAGACACTTGGGATGAGGGATTTCTTCCAACCTGGGCCGCTTTGGGTGGGGTGGGGGCAGTGCCAGGGCAGGTGGCAGTGTGTGCAAGGGCCCTTTGTGACATGGTGCAGCATGGTCACCGTGGAATGGAATGGAACAGGGTGTCCTTGGTGATGTGTGGTGACGTAGGTGCTGGTGGCAACGCGCCTACGCCACAGTGCTCGGTGCACGCGACGGGACAGGACGCGCCAGAGCGGTGCTGTGAGGAGCCCCCACACAGCCCACTCATTTGTGTCTGACCCGGAGCTTTTCCGAGGTGTTACTCCTGCAGCTGACCTCGCGGCCAGACTGCGGGACTTGGTGACTCGGAGCTTTCCCGAGACATCTCCCATCCCTGCGGCCGGTGCCCTCGAGGCCAGACCGCGGGATTTGGTCACCTGAATCCTTTACGAGGAGTCTCCTGTCATTGTGGCAGGAGCCCTCAAGAGTGCAGGGCTTGCTGTCCTGCAGCCTTCCTGAGGCTTCTCTGTTGCAGGTGCCTTTGAGGCACAACTGCACGACTTGTTGCCTCAGAGCTTTCCCGAGGCATCTGTCTGAAGGTGCCCTCGAGGACAGACGCTGGCATGGCGGGCAGATTTCTCGGTCTGCTCAAAGTGTTCAGGCGGAAAAAGAATAAAGACCCTGGAGCAGCTCCAGCACCACAGCCTGAAGAGCTGGAGCAGTTCCAGCCACTGAAGGATGGTGAGTGGCAGAGCCAGGCCACAGGGCTGATGGCTGCACCCAGCTTGGTCCCATATCTCATCCTCACCCCCATCCCATCCTATCCCATCCCATCCCATCCCATTCCATCCACCCATCCCATCCCATCCCATCCCATCCCATCCCATCCCATCCCATCCCATCCCATCCCATCCCATCCCATCCCATCCCATCCCATCCCATCCCATCCCATCCCTTCCCTTCCCATCCCACCTATGGACCGGATGGAAGAGGAGCCAAGGCTGCCCCTGCAGCAGTTGTGCTCCATCCCCTGGGGCATCCTGGAGCTGTCCCTGCCTGGGGAGCGCAGGGCTGGGCTGTGTTCTCTGGCCTCTCCTGCAGCCTCTCAGCTCTGGCTGCGCTCGCCCTTTGCCAGATGCAGCTGTGGACGGGACACAAGAGCAGAAGCCCTCCCGTGGCCGCTTCCGCAGGACACTGAAGGTACCTGCAGCCATCCCCACCTGGGCTGGGCCTTCAGTCCCTGCTCAGCTGAGTACCGCGCTTGGAACACTCCATGGAACATGCCTCTCTTCCCTGTCCTTTGTTCTCCTGCAGGCCTTGCGGAAGCTTGTGCCCCTTCGACATAGAAAGAGCAGCACCACAGCAACTGAGGGCACAGCCGAGCCTGACTCCGGGCTGACCCAGCTCCAGGCAGAGCGTGATGTCAGCCCAGATTCGACTGAGTACTTGGAAGACTCTGACACTGCAAGGAATGACGACAGGGCAAAGACTGACATGGCAGTGTCTGAGGACGTGGCCATCACAAACACCAACACCAGAGAGACTCAAGGCATCGCAACTACTGACGCCATGCTCATTCCCTCTGCGATTCATGCTCCCGCTATGGAGTTTTTCAAGGAGAGTGCTCAGCAGTCGGTAAGCAGCTTGGGGCCAGGGCTGAAGGCCTCCCAGGATCGTGTGCCCCCTCAGGCCACAGCCACTGGGCCACCTCAGTCTTTGAGGCCAGCAGGGTGTGGCGGGAAGGGAAGCATTTCTTGGGGGAAGCTGGGGAAGCTGCTCCCTTGAACAGCGCTCCAAGTCTTCCCCATGTCTCCTGCAGGTGCCAGCCATGGTGAAGAACATTCACCAGAGACTGGCGTCTCATGTCACTGAGGATGCCAGGCTGCGCATTACCATTCTGAGGCTGGCTGAAGAACAACCTGCTGACGTGGTGCTGACCCTCCTGCACTGTGCCCCAACGTGTGACAGGTACGGGGCCCACCTGCCTTGAGAGCTCAGGGCTCAGCAGCCTTTAGCACAGCCAGTCCAATGGGGTCTGCCAGACAGGTGGAGCAGTCCAGGACCCTCGGGCCCCTCTGTTTCCCAAGCCTGCTGCTGTGCTCCCTCCCTGCCCCTCAGGGCACCAGGGCTCTGTCACCTGGGTCTCCACAGCTGCACAGGGCATGGGACTGTGACTGAGACACCCCTGACACAGAGCTCTGATCCCATAGAGCTGCTGCAATGATGTGGAGAGCCATAGGCTCGTCAGATGTGACAGTGGAGAAGGTACTGCCAACACTGCTCAGCGTGATGGAGGATTGGCCTCTGCACAGAACATTCACCTCCGATGGGAACAAGAAGGATGTTTTTGCCCTGGCAGTGAGTTTCTAGAACTGGCCTCTGCTCGCTGCCCGGTCCCCTCTCCATCCTCTCCTTGCCTTAGGCGTTGGCCTAGGGCTGGGTTTAGGGGGCACCAGGCCCCCTGCTCCCCCTGCATCTCACCACAGGCCCTGCCACACGGGCATCTTAGCACTGAGCTCTGCCTCTGGCTGCTTCTTTTGCAGGCAACTCTGGTGCTGTGGGTGATTGTCCAGGGGCCTGAGTGCCACCAGGCAATGCTCCTTTATTCAGCCCGCCTGTTTGTGGCTCTACTCTTCCACATTGTCATCACCACACAGGAGATGCACAAAGAAGTTGGTGATTTCTGGAGAGCATGCCAGGAGGATCACCACCTTCCCAGCCACCCCAACAGGTCCCAGTCCTCCTGTCTTTTTAATGTCCTTGTCGCCAGCGCCAGTGCTCCCGGTGCGACCTGGGCTTTGCTCTGCACACAGGTTTGCGGTGCAGACCATGAGGGCTCTGCTCAGCCAACTGTGGTGTGACAAAGAGCTGATCGCTATGGAGAGCAAGCATGGCTGGGAAACTCTGCTCTGCGCCGACACCCAGCACTATGCCGTGGGTCTGCTGGCCAGGTGAGACCCTCTTCTCTCCCACATTTGTGCCCTGTGCCCGAGGTGCCCCACACAGTCCCTGTGGTCATGGGCCTGAGGGCCTCGTCACCGAGGGACGGCCAAGCAGGCTGGAAAAGGCTGGGAGAGGAGCGTGCCCAGAAGCGGCCGCCTCCCAAAGCACCCACATCCCCTCCAGGGATGCTGGGGAAAGACCAGACCTCTGTGAGTCAGTCCTGGGAGAGCTTTGTCCCCCCGCCCAGCTCAGGGTCTTGGCGCCTTTTTTGTCCCTGGCAGGGAGATGCGTCGTGACTTGGGCCTCATGTGCTCCCACATCGCATTCTACCTACTCCAGCTTCTAAGCAGGGAGGAGCCACGCTGGGATCTGCCCTTCCTGGCATTTCTTGTGGAGGTGAGCCAGTGCTGCCTTGCTGAGCTCTGTTCCCAGCTCTCTGCCCTCTCGTAGCCGCAGTGGCCTGGGCCACTGCCCGAGCCCTGTGCTGCTACCTGGGCCCAGCCTTGTGTGGTTCTGGGCTCCTGCCCTTTGGGTCCCCTGTCACTGCCATGTGCCTTTCAGGTCCTCAAGTGCCTGGACTTGAGTGAATGTGCAGACACTGTCCTGGAAGTCATGTCAAGGCACCTGCGGGGCAAGTGCAGGCAGAGGCGTCGCCTGGCTCTCAGAGGCCTTGTGCTGCTCAGCAAGGATCCCTTGATGGTGAGAAGGGGGCAGCGGCCAAAGCTGCGCTGGGGAAAGCAGCCCCTTGGGCTGGCTGGGCTTCAGGAGCTTGAGGCAGCTGCTCCCAGCTCTCCTGCCTCCTGGTTCAGCTGCTCAGATGCTTTGGAACAGGCCTTTGGCCTCTGGGCCCTGCAGCAGCAGGGTGGGGTTCCAGTGCCAGGGGGAGAGGTGTTGGCAGTGCAGCTGTTGATGGCTTCCCAGTACAGCCTTGCGTTCCACACAGGCCAGACGTTTACTCAGCCTGTCTCAGAGCATTCTGGAGCTGCTGAGTGATGCCGATGGAGAAGTGGTCAGCATGTCCCTCTCCGTGCTCACGAATGTGCTCCAGAACAATGACATCGCAATAGGCAGCACCATCGCCCTGAAGCTAGCTGACCTACTCCTGTCACTCTTTAGAAACGTAAGCCTCTGTACCGCGGGCACTGTCTGCTGCCCAGAAACTTTGTGCCCTGTGGATTTTTAGGCTTTTGCCCAGCTGGGCTGGAGAAGTTGGTGCTGAGGTCTTTTCCGCTTCCTTTCCTTCAGGACAACAGCCATGTGCAGCTGCTCGCCATTGAGCTTTTCCAAAAGGTTATGCGCTTGGTAGTGGAGGAGGGAAAAAAGCTCCTGAAAAGAACAGTGAGCCAGAGCCTGCTCCCACTCTTCTTACACTGCCACGAGGTGAACTGGCGCGTGGCGAAGGTGAGGTTTTGTGTGATGCTGGTGCATCCCTGAGAAGGGGCTGGGCTGCTTCCTGCCCGGGCACCTTCCGGGTTGCAGCCTCCTCCTGGCCTTGGCACTGGGACGCAGGTCCTGTGCCCTGGGCTGCGCTGCCATCTCCTGTCTCTGCTGCTCTCCAGGCCTCTCGGGAAACGCTGCATTGGGCAGCCGTGTTCCTGAAGAGAAGCAATCTCCAGCAGGTGCTGCTGAAGGAGAAGCTGCTGAAGTTCGCCGAGTGCCTGGTAAGGACGGCCTGGAGAAGCCAAATCCTCAGCCTGGGGAAGCCCCCTGACCGCGGTGCTGAGTGTGTGGGGCTGGCAGCTGTGGCCCCTGCCCAGTGCTGCACCCGGGGGCGCCAGCCTGTGCTCAACACACCCTGGGCTGGCTTTCCTGGGCTGTGAGGGCTCTTCTCCAGGCTCCTGTGGCCCCGAGCCGGGCACCAACAGAGCCCCGGCCCAGTGGGGCAGCGGGATTGGGCGGCACCGCGGCTCCCCGGGCAGCACCCGGCCCTCTGGCCCCTCCAGACGCCGGCGCCAGCGACTGCCGGCTGGGCATCAGGGCTGTGTGGGAAGGGCAGGCCGGGGCTGGGCACAGGGAGCGCCCGGCCGAGGGGCTGAGCCCGCGCCAAACCTTCCCTCCTGCCGCTCTCTCCAGCTGGTAGAGGACGAGAGCCGAGCGGCCGAGCACCTGCGCCGCACCCTGCCCTACGTGGAGAGCCCACAGGAGCCCCTGCGACAGGCAGCCATCAGGGTCATCGGTGAGCCATGAGCCCCGGGGTCCCTCCCCGCCCCGTCGCAGCTCAGCCCCGGCAGCGGCATCCGCACCCGGCACCGTGGAGCCGCGCCTGCCCTCGGGGCTGCTGCTGCCCTCTCGCAGCCGTGCCCTCAGGCGTCAGGATGCGGCCGGGGCCCGGGGCTGAGCCCTGCCGGGACAGGAGGGCGTGTGGCGGCCACAAGGGCTGGCAGCGCCGCTGGGAGGGAGCTGTGCCGCTGGGCTGTGACAGGCTCTGTGTTCCCAGGGATCGCCGGGGTGTTCCTCATGGGCCAGAAGGGAGAGCTCCAGGCCCTCAGTGAAGGTGAGTGAGAGCAGCGGGCTGGCGGTGGGGGCTGCCATGGGGAGACGCAATGCCTGGGCAGGGAGCTGCATTCCCTGCCCCGCTTGCGGACGGCTTTGCTCCCCGTGTGGACGAGGGGTGGCGCGGGCAGAGCGTACAGAGAGAGTTCAGGGACGCGGGCGGGGCGATTCGTGGCCAGCACCTTGCGACCATTCCCGTTGGCTCCTCCTCTCTCTCGTGGCCGTGGTGAGAGCTGGGTGGGATGGCCCTCGGCGGGAGGGTCTCCTTGGATTCCCGCAGATCCGGGCTCTGATCGTGGCTCTGCTCCTGTCTCTTCCAGCTCTTCAGGCCCTGAGAGAAGACGACAGCCCCTCTATGATAAACCATTTTGTTCAACTGACCTTTGAGGGGCGAGCTGCAGAACTACGATCATCTGGCAGCTCAGAAGAACTGGTGCCCTTACAAGATCTCCAAGTACGGCAGAAGATGAGACTGCCTGGAGACCAGAGGAGACCAGCTGGAGCTCCAGGCGCAGCTGATGATTTGCACAGCAGAGCCTGTGGGGAGCTCATGTGGCTTCAGCCCTCTCCCTACCTGCCACACCTCTTTTTCCCCTCCACTATTCCTCCATTTTGACAGCTCCATCTCTTCAGCCCTGACACCATGCCCATCCCCTTTGTTCCCTCTCAGCTCATTCCTTTGTTTTTCCTTCTACAAATAAACAGTTTGTCTTGTTCACTTTATCTGCATCTCTGTGGAGCTGAAGCAATGTAAATCCAGAGCCCTGGGACACACAGGCCCCTCCTGCTGCTCTCTTCTGCGCTGTGTTTTGTGCACAGACATAGAGGAAGAAGGGCAGATCAGCTGGAAAGGTCCCTGTGCTGAAGGTCCAGTTCCACAAGACTGTAGTGCTAAAGGTCTTGCTGAGTACCCTGAAGGTCCTGGATTTTAGAAGATCCAGCTTGAGTGTGCTCTGAACCCAGCTGTGAGGGATTGCATGGCGAGTGTCCACGGAGGGCAAAGGAGCTTGGAATGCTGCAAGTTTTCAAGAATAGCTTCCTGAAAGCACAGCAGTGCTCCATCCCTACACAGCATCAGGAAGCGGGCAGAACCAGAGACTATCTGGGCTTAAGAGGGAGCTTTGAGTGCGCCTAAGAGCAAACGAAGCAGCAGCACAGCGGCCGACACTCAGACATGGCACCGTGTCAGTGTCCAGAGCGCTGCCCGGCAGTGCCGGGATCCCGGGTGCGGTTGTGGTCGCCACAACGGAGGAATCGCCACCCCGCCTCAGACCCAGCCAGAAAGCCAACCAAGTGAGAGCAGAGGGAGGGCACCCTTCCAGTTTCTCTTGGTTGCACGGCTGCAAAGCAGCCCCTGCTCCTCCTTCCTTCGCCTGTGTTTGGGGTGTGCTGGTGGCAGAGCCAGCCAGGCTGTGCTCTGTGTTCCAAAGCCTGTTCAAAGCGGGCATGAGAAGTGCTGCATGCACAGCAGAGAGTCCTGGAAGGTGCTGGCAAGATCGTCCTGAGGAAACAGGGCTCTGGTCTCTGGCCAGGAACAGGCTGGTTTTGCTACCGTGACCACAGGCAGGAGTTGAGGCAGGTGAAGAAGCAGCAGGCAGCTTGTGTTTGTAGAGGGCCTGGGGCTGCACACCTGAACCTCCACCTGGAAACACCCTTGGGTGAATTCGCACCAGAGCTGGAGTGCCTGTTCTGAAAGGACCAGAAGAAATTCAGCCTTGCCAGGGTTTCTTAGGAGTGTGTTGGTATCCCCAGCAAAGCTACACATTTGGGGAAACGGCTTTGGAGGAAAGGGGCTTGCTTCCCAAGGAAAGTGCTTCCCAAGGAGCTCCCAGTGAGGTAGGTGCAACCGTCCCCCTTTAGCTCTCTTTGGTCCTTGCAGTCCTTGTGGCCCGTTGCACTTGGCAGAGGGGCAGGGGAAGGGAGAAGGCTGTGAGGAGCAGGTTTGGCATGCGCCTGGACCTGCAGAGGCAAACCCAAGCACCTGCAGCAGGGTGTGTTATCCCTCTTTGGACAGAGGAGTGAGCAGGAGCAGCTCTGTCCAGCTGCGAGCCCCAAAGCTCCCTTTGAGAGCTGTGAATTAAAAAGCCTTTACGCACACACTTTTCACAACTTGCCCGCCTGATGTGTTTCAAATCCTGGCAATAGGCATTTGCCTCTTGCTTGGTGGAAGCTGCTCCGGCCCTGGGCCAGCATGGAACTGGGCTGTGTGGGCCAGGCAGTGCTGAGAGTCTTGGCTGATCTTGGTGTGGCCTTGGCCTCAGAAAAGGAAGGTTGGCCTTCCAAGGTGTCCTGCTCCTTAGCTCTTCCTGTGCATCTTGGAGAGAACAAGGTAGGCATTTCTGGCCGCTGGGCATTAGCAGGCCTTAAAATGAGGGCATGTTGTGGAGCAAGCCCAGCTGCGATACCCTGGGAGGAGCCAAGTGCTCCGTGCTCCTCTGCTGACACGTGAGCATGTGTCTGCTCTCGGGATGACCCTGGCGGTGTGAGGGGCTACTACAGGGACACCAGACAGCCGGTGCTGTCCTGCTGGGTCCCAGCAGTGCCTCGCAGCAGTCCTGCATCTGCATCAGGATGCTGGCCATGAGAGGTCCTGGAAGCTGAGGCAGCTCATCTTAAGCTTTTGCGTAGGTACCTACAGGTCAAGTCCAACGGTGTTCCCTCAGGATATGAGAGTCCTGAGGGGTCCTCCCAGAGCTGCTTGATGCCACCCACTCCTTGGGGCACCAGTTGCCTTCCTGTGGAGTGTTCTACATCCTCCGAGACAAAAGAGGGAGCTGGACAAAGAGCTTGCCAGGGTGCTCTCAATCCTTTACCAGCAGTCCTGGTTAAGTGGAGAAGTCCAAGCTCAAATGTGCAAATGTAACGGCTGGGCACAGGAAGTGTTAGTGGGAAGGATGATCCAGGAATCCTATGCCTGGCAGCCTGAGCTTGCTACCCGGGAAGGCCTTGGAGCAGACCCTGCTGAGTGCCATCCCACGGCACATGCACAGAACCAGGGGGTCTGCTGGAGGGTGGGAAAACTGTGGAGGGATAGGGACATCTGGGGGTCCTGGTGGGGTGTTGAGGGCTCCTGTGTGGGTCTTTGGAGAGGTTGGTGTTGGTGGGCGTGTTGGGGAAAGAGTTGTCTGGAAGGTGAGAGGTCAAAGCTGGAATTTGAGTCAGTTTGAAGGCAGCATCTGTGGTTTGGCACAGCTTTGGTTATGGAAGGCAGAAGGAATATCTGTGACTTTTTCTGTTAGTGATTCCTGGTTCTCCTGCAGAAAAGAAGAGGGGAGAGCTGTACTTTACTGGCCACTGAGATATCTGGGGGGGGGGGGGGGGGGGAGGATTAGCCTTTTTGCAATCTACTCTTCTTTGGGTTACTTTTGTAACACTGAATGGACTGGCATTCCTTGAGAGCTCTTATTCCTTAACAGAATTAGGATATTCACAGAATCACAGAATTTCAAGATTGGAAGAGACTTCCAAGATCATCGAGTCCAACCCATGCTCCAACACCTCAACTAGACCATGGCACCGAGTGCCGCATCCAGTCTTTTTTTAAACACATCCAGGGATGGTGACTCCACCACCTCCCCGGGCAGACCATTCCAGTACTTAATCACTCCTTCTGTGAAAAACTTTTTTCTAAGATCTAATCTAGACTTCCCTTGATGCAGCTTGAGACTGTGTCCTCTCCTTCTGTCCGTTGTTGCCTGGAGAAAGAGACCAACCCCCAGCTGACTACAACCACCCTTCAGGAAGTTGTAGAGATAAGGTCACCTCTGAGTCTCCTTTTCTCCAGGCTAAACAACCCCAGCTCCCACAGTCTTTCCTCACAGGGCTTGTGTTCCAAGCCCCTCAGCAGCCTCGTTGCCCTCCTCTGGATGTGCTCAAGCATCTCAATGTTCTTCCTGAACTGAGGCGCCCAGAACTGGACGCAATACTCAAGGTGTGGCCTCATCAGTGCCGAGTACAGGGGAAAAAAGAATGACCTCCCTGCTCCTGCTGGCCACACCATTCCTGATACAGGCCAGGATGCCGTTGGCCTTCTTGGCCACCAGGGCATACTGCTGGGTCACGTTCAGCTGGCTGTCGACCAGAACCCCCAGGTCCCTTTCTGCCTGAACACTGTCCAGCCACACTGTCCCCAGTCTATAACGTTGCAGAGGGTTATTGTGGCCAAAGTGCAGGACTCGGCACTTGGATTTGTTAAGCTTTATCCTATTGGACTCTGCCCATCCATCCAACCGATCCAGGTCTCTCTGCAAAGCCCTCCATCTTTCCAACAGATCGACACATGCTCCCAGCTTAGTGTCATCTGCAAATTTACTAATGAAAGATTCAATACCCTCATCCATGTCATCAACAAAATATTGAACAGAGCTGGCCCCAGCACAGACCCCTGAGGAACACCACTGGTGACTGGCCCCCATCTGGATGCAGCACCATTCACCACCACTCTCTGGGTCCAGCCATCCAGCCAGTTCCTAACCCAGTACAGAGTGCTCCTGTCCAAGCCACGGGCTGCCAGGAGTATGCTGTGGGAGACAGTGTCAAAGGCCTTGCTGAAGTCCAAATAAACAACATCCACAGCCTTCCGTGCATCCACCAGGCGGGTCACCTGGTCATAAAAGGAAATCAGGTTGGTCAAACACGACCTACCCCTCCTAAACCCATGCTGGCTGGGTCTAATACCCTGGTCATCCTGTAAATTTTGTGTGATGACACTCAATATAAACTGTTCCATTATTCTTGCCAGGTATTGAGGTCAGGCTGACTGGTCTGTAATTACCAGGATCCTCCTTTGCACTCTTTTTGTGAGTGGGTGTCACATTGGCCAGCTTCCAGTCATCCGGAACCTCACCGGTGAGCCAGGACTGATGGTAAATGATGGAGAGTGGCTTTGCAAGCTCATCTGCCAGCTCCCTCAATACCCTGGGATGGATCCCATCTGGTCCCGTAGATTTATGGATATCCAAGTATTTCAGCAGTTCTCTGACTGCCTCCTCCTGGATAACAGAGGGACCATTCTGTTCCCTGACATCATCTACCAACCCAAGAGGACAGTCGTCATGAAGGCAAGTTGTCTTCCCACTAAAAACTGAGGCAAAGTAGGCATTAAGCACTTCTGCCTTCTCCTCATCTGTAGTTACTAAGTTCCCTCCCTCGTCCAATAAAGAACAAAGGTTGGTTTTAGCCTTCCTTTTACCATTAATATATTTGTAAAAACATTTTTTATTATCCTGTACAGCAGCCGCCATTCTAAGTTTAAACTGAGCTTTGGCCTCCCTAATTTTTTTTCCTACATGCCCTAGCAGCCCTCCTAAATACTTCTGGAGAGACCTGACACTCCTTCCAAAGATGATATATCCTCTTTTTATTCCTAAGTTCCTGCAAGACCTCCTGGCCCATCCAGGCTGGACATTTACCCCATCAACTTATCTTTCAGCACACAGGGACAGTCTGTCCCTGTGTCCTCAAGATCTCTGCTTTGAGGCATGCCCACCTTTCCTGAACTCCTTTGTTTTTAAGAGCTGCTTCCCAAGGAATGCTCTGAATAAATCTCCTAAATAGGCCAAAGTCTGCCCTCTGGAAGTCCAGTGCAAGAGTCTTACTGGTGCTCCTCCTGATTTCACCAAATATTGAGAACTCTACAATTTCACGATCACTGTGCCCCAAGCGGCCTCCAACCACTGCATCTCCCACCAGCCCATCTCTATTTGCAAACAGCAGATCTAACATAGTCCCTCCCCTGGTGGGTTCACCTCCAGCTGCGACAAAGAGTTGTCCTCCATACACTCCAAACATTTCCTGGACTGCCTCTTATATTATCATCCCTTCATCAAAAACCATTTGCAAACCAAAGAATGGCCCTTTCTTTTGCCTCCGTTAAGTTTTATTTTTTGTCGGTGACTCTAAATGGATGACGTTAAGGTAAATGAGCTGCTGCTTTGAGATGGGAAAAAAATTTCCAAGCCTTTCACATTCTCAGACCATCCCAATTAATTTGGGACGTTTGCAACTTTTTGGAACTACTTGAGTTGAGCAACACAGAAGTAAAGCTTTCCTGAAGTGAGGACTCTTAAATGCCAGATTCTTCTGTGCCTTTGCTGCGAAGGTGATTTTGTGCTGCTGGAAATTACTTCAATGAGAAAATAATTCCAACATGGAGTAAGAGCTTCTGACAAAGACCAGGTGTTGCCAGCAGTTGCTCCAGGCGCTCCTGCCAAGAGCCACATGCAAGAAGAAGCACAGCCCCCAGTGCACTTTAGCTGCCCTCTGGCACAGAAGCCTCCTGGTGGGCACAGGTCTCTGGGGCAGGAGACAGGCACCAGCGCTGCCAGGGCTTGGGGGTGTGGCAGGTCTGCTTCAGTGGGGACTTGGCCACACCTGCTAATCTCAGTGCTCCCCGGCCCCAGGGCTCAGAGCAGCAATCGTGCCCTGGCCCACACCTTCCTTGTCTCTGTCACACCCGTGGTTTTAGGATGGCCACCAGGCGGGTCATGTCCCAAGGAGGCCATGACAGGTTCTGTGGAAGGCCCCGTGCCTTTCCTGCTGTGACTGTGTCAGCAGCCCTGGGGGCTCCTTCTGCTGCCCAGAGCCCACAGAGCAGGGCAGCGTTTACTGATGATTTGAGCCATCAAATCATTAAAGATCCTGTCAGGCTGTCTTAGACACTTGGGATGAGGGATTTCTTCCAACCTGGGCCGCTTTGGGTGGGGTGGGGGCAGTGCCAGGGCAGGTGGCAGTGTGTGCAAGGGCCCTTTGTGACATGGTGCAGCATGGTCACCGTGGAATGGAATGGAACAGGGTGTCCTTGGTGATGTGTGGTGACGTAGGTGCTGGTGGCAACGCGCCTACGCCACAGTGCTCGGTGCACGCGACGGGACAGGACGCGCCAGAGCGGTGCTGTGAGGAGCCCCCACACAGCCCACTCATTTGTGTCTGACCCGGAGCTTTTCCGAGGTGTTACTCCTGCAGCTGACCTCGCGGCCAGACTGCGGGACTTGGTGACTCGGAGCTTTCCCGAGACATCTCCCATCCCTGCGGCCGGTGCCCTCGAGGCCAGACCGCGGGATTTGGTCACCTGAATCCTTTACGAGGAGTCTCCTGTCATTGTGGCAGGAGCCCTCAAGAGTGCAGGGCTTGCTGTCCTGCAGCCTTCCTGAGGCTTCTCTGTTGCAGGTGCCTTTGAGGCACAACTGCACGACTTGTTGCCTCAGAGCTTTCCCGAGGCATCTGTCTGAAGGTGCCCTCGAGGACAGACGCTGGCATGGCGGGCAGATTTCTCGGTCTGCTCAAAGTGTTCAGGCGGAAAAAGAATAAAGACCCTGGAGCAGCTCCAGCACCACAGCCTGAAGAGCTGGAGCAGTTCCAGCCACTGAAGGATGGTGAGTGGCAGAGCCAGGCCACAGGGCTGATGGCTGCACCCAGCTTGGTCCCATATCTCATCCTCACCCCATCCCATCCTATCCCATCCCATCCCATCCCATTCCATCCATCCCATCCCATCCCATCCATCCATCCATCCCATCCCATCCCATCCCATCCCATCCCATCCCATCCCATCCCATCCCATCCCATCCCATCCCATCCCATCCCATCCCATCCCATCCCATCCCATCCCATCCCATCCCATCCCATCCCATCCATCCCATCCCTTCCCTTCCCATCCCACCTATGGACCGATGGAAGAGGAGCCAAGGCTGCCCCTGCAGCAGTTGTGCTCCATCCCCTGGGGCATCCTGGAGCTGTCCCTGCCTGGGGAGCGCAGGGCTGGGCTGTGTTCTCTGGCCTCTCCTGCAGCCTCTCAGCTCTGGCTGCGCTCGCCCTTTGCCAGATGCAGCTGTGGACGGGACACAAGAGCAGAAGCCCTCCCGTGGCCGCTTCCGCAGGACACTGAAGGTACCTGCAGCCATCCCCACCTGGGCTGGGCCTTCAGTCCTGCTCAGCTGAGTACCGCGCTTGGAACACTCCATGGAACATGCCTCTCTTCCCTGTCCTTTGTTCTCCTGCAGGCCTTGCGGAAGCTTGTGCCCCTTCGACATAGAAAGAGCAGCACCACAGCAACTGAGGGCACAGCCGAGCCTGACTCCGGGCTGACCCAGCTCCAGGCAGAGCGTGATGTCAGCCCAGATTCGACTGAGTACTTGGAAGACTCTGACACTGCAAGGAATGACGACAGGGCAAAGACTGACATGGCAGTGTCTGAGGACGTGGCCATCACAAACACCAACACCAGAGAGACTCAAGGCATCGCAACTACTGACGCCATGCTCATTCCCTCTGCGATTCATGCTCCCGCTATGGAGTTTTTTCAAGGAGAGTGCTCAGCAGTCGGTAAGCAGCTTGGGGCCAGGGCTGAAGGCCTCCCAGGATCGTGTGCCCCCTCAGGCCACAGCCACTGGGCCACCTCAGTCTTTTGAGGCCAGCAGGGTGTGGCGGAAGGGAAGCATTTCTTGGGGGAAGCTGGGGAAGCTGCTCCCTTGAACAGCGCTCCAAGTCTTCCCATGTCTCCTGCAGGTGCCAGCCATGGTGAAGAACATTCACCAGAGACTGGCGTCTCATGTCACTGAGGATGCCAGGCTGCGCATTACCATTCTGAGGCTGGCTGAAGAACAACCTGCTGACGTGGTGCTGACCCTCCTGCACTGTGCCCCAACGTGTGACAGGTACGGGGCCCACCTGCCTTGAGAGCTCAGGGCTCAGCAGCCTTTAGCACAGCCAGTCCAATGGGGTCTGCCAGACAGGTGGAGCAGTCCAGGACCCTCGGGCCCTCTGTTTCCCCAAGCCTGCTGCTGTGCTCCCTCCCTGCCCCTCAGGGCACCAGGGCTCTGTCACCTGGGTCTCCACAGCTGCACAGGGCATGGGACTGTGACTGAGACACCCCTGACACAGAGCTCTGATCCCATAGAGCTGCTGCAATGATGTGGAGAGCCATAGGCTCGTCAGATGTGACAGTGGAGAAGGTACTGCCAACACTGCTCAGCGTGATGGAGGATTGGCCTCTGCACAGAACATTCACCTCCGATGGGAACAAGAAGGATGTTTTTGCCCTGGCAGTGAGTTTCTAGAACTGGCCTCTGCTCGCTGCCCCGGTCCCCTCTCCATCCTCTCCTTGCCTTAGGCGTTGGCCTAGGGCTGGGTTTAGGGGCACCAGGCCCCCTGCTCCCTCTGCATCTCACCACAGGCCCTGCCACACGGGCATCTTAGCACTGAGCTCTGCCTCTGGCTGCTTCTTTGCAGGCACTCTGGTGCTGTGGGTGATTGTCCAGGGCCTGAGTGCCACCAGGCAATGCTCCTTATTCAGCCCGCCTGTTTGTGGCTCTACCTTCCACATTGTCATCACCACACAGGAGATGCACAAAGAAGTGGTGATTTCTGGAAGCATGCCAGGAGGATCACCACCTCCCAGCCACCCCAACAGGTCCCAGTCCTCCTGTCTTTAATGTCCTTGTCGCCAGCGCCAGTGCTCCCGGTGCGACCTGGGCTTTGCTCTGCACACAGGTTTGCGGTGCAGACCATGAGGGCCTGCTCAGCCAACTGTGGTGTGACAAAGAGCTGATCGCTATGGAGAGCAAGCATGGCTGGGAAACTCTGCTCTGCGCCGACACCCAGCACTATGCCGTGGGTCTGCTGGCCAGGTGAGACCCTCTTCTCTCCCACATTTGTGCCCTGTGCCCGAGGTGCCCCACACAGTCCCTGTGGTCATGGGCCTGAGGGCCTCTCACCGAGGGACGGCCAAGCAGGCTGGAAAAGGCTGGGAGAGGAGCGTGCCCAGAAGCGGCCGCCTCCCAAAGCACCCACATCCCCTCCAGGGATGCTGGGGAAAGACCAGACCTCTGTGAGTCAGTCCTGGGAGAGCTTTGTCCCCCCGCCCAGCTCAGGGTCTTGGCGCCTTTTTTGTCCCTGGCAGGGAGATGCGTCGTGACTTGGGCCTCATGTGCTCCCACATCGCATTCTACCTACTCCAGCTTCTAAGCAGGGAGGAGCCACGCTGGGATCTGCCCTTCCTGGCATTTCTTGTGGAGGTGAGCCAGTGCTGCCTTGCTGAGCTCTGTTCCCAGCTCTCTGCCCTCTCGTAGCCGCAGTGGCCTGGGCCACTGCCCGAGCCCTGTGCTGCTACCTGGGCCCAGCCTTGTGTGGTTCTGGGCTCCTGCCCTTTGGGTCCCCTGTCACTGCCATGTGCCTTTCAGGTCCTCAAGTGCCTGGACTTGAGTGAATGTGCAGACACTGTCCTGGAAGTCATGTCAAGGCACCTGCGGGGCAAGTGCAGGCAGAGGCGTCGCCTGGCTCTCAGAGGCCTTGTGCTGCTCAGCAAGGATCCCTTGATGGTGAGAAGGGGGCAGCGGCCAAAGCTGCGCTGGGGAAAGCAGCCCCTTGGGCTGGCTGGGCTTCAGGAGCTTGAGGCAGCTGCTCCCAGCTCTCCTGCCTCCTGGTTCAGCTGCTCAGATGCTTTGGAACAGGCCTTTGGCCTCTGGGCCCTGCAGCAGCAGGGTGGGGTTCCAGTGCCAGGGGGAGAGGTGTTGGCAGTGCAGCTGTTGATGGCTTCCCAGTACAGCCTTGCGTTCCACACAGGCCAGACGTTTACTCAGCCTGTCTCAGAGCATTCTGGAGCTGCTGAGTGATGCCGATGGAGAAGTGGTCAGCATGTCCCTCTCCGTGCTCACGAATGTGCTCCAGAACAATGACATCGCAATAGGCAGCACCATCGCCCTGAAGCTAGCTGACCTACTCCTGTCACTCTTTAGAAACGTAAGCCTCTGTACCGCGGGCACTGTCTGCTGCCCAGAAACTTTGTGCCCTGTGGATTTTTAGGCTTTTGCCCAGCTGGGCTGGAGAAGTTGGTGCTGAGGTCTTTTCCGCTTCCTTTCCTTCAGGACAACAGCCATGTGCAGCTGCTCGCCATTGAGCTTTTCCAAAAGGTTATGCGCTTGGTAGTGGAGGAGGGAAAAAAGCTCCTGAAAAGAACAGTGAGCCAGAGCCTGCTCCCACTCTTCTTACACTGCCACGAGGTGAACTGGCGCGTGGCGAAGGTGAGGTTTTGTGTGATGCTGGTGCATCCCTGAGAGGGGGCTGGGCTGCCTCCTGCCCGGGCACCTTCCGGGTTGCAGCCTCCTCCTGGCCTTGGCACTGGGACGCAGGTCCTGTGCCCTGGGCTGCGCTGCCATCTCCTGTCTCTGCTGCTCTCCAGGCCTCTCGGGAAACGCTGCATTGGGCAGCCGTGTTCCTGAAGAGAAGCAATCTCCAGCAGGTGCTGCTGAAGGAGAAGCTGCTGAAGTTCGCCGAGTGCCTGGTAAGGACGGCCTGGAGAAGCCAAATCCTCAGCCTGGGGAAGCCCCCTGACCGCGGTGCTGAGTGTGTGGGGCTGGCAGCTGTGGCCCCTGCCCAGTGCTGCACCCGGGGCGCCAGCCTGTGCTCAACACACCCTGGGCTGGCTTTCCTGGGCTGTGAGGGCTCTTCTCCAGGCTCCTGTGGCCCCGAGCCGGGCACCAACAGAGCCCCGGCCCAGTGGGGCAGCGGGATTGGGCGGCACCGCGGCTCCCCGGGCAGCACCCGGCCCTCTGGCCCCTCCAGACGCCGGCGCCAGCGACTGCCGGCTGGGCATCAGGGCTGTGTGGGAAGGGCAGGCCGGGGCTGGGCACAGGGAGCGCCCGGCCGAGGGGCTGAGCCCGCGCCAAACCTTCCCTCCTGCCGCTCTCTCCAGCTGGTAGAGGACGAGAGCCGAGCGGCCGAGCACCTGCGCCGCACCCTGCCCTACGTGGAGAGCCCACAGGAGCCCCTGCGACAGGCAGCCATCAGGGTCATCGGTGAGCCATGAGCCCCGGGGTCCCTCCCCGCCCCGTCGCAGCTCAGCCCCGGCAGCGGCATCCGCACCCGGCACCGTGGAGCCGCGCCTGCCCTCGGGGCTGCTGCTGCCCTCTCGCAGCCGTGCCCTCAGGCGTCAGGATGCGGCCGGGGCCCGGGGCTGAGCCCTGCCGGGACAGGAGGGCGTGTGGCGGCCACAAGGGCTGGCAGCGCCGCTGGGAGGGAGCTGTGCCGCTGGGGCTGTGACAGGCTCTGTGTTCCCAGGGATCGCCGGGGTGTTCCTCATGGGCCAGAAGGGAGAGCTCCAGGCCCTCAGTGAAGGTGAGTGAGAGCAGCGGGCTGGCGTGGGGGCTGCCATGGGGAGACGCAATGCCTGGCAGGGAGCTGCATTCCCTGCCCCGCTTGCGGACGGCTTTGCTCCCCGTGTGGACGAGGGGTGGCGCGGGCAGAGCGTACAGAGAGAGTTCAGGGACGCGGGCGGGGCGATTCGTGGCCAGCAGCTTGCGACCATTCCCGTTGGCTCCTCCTCTCTCTCGTGGCCGTGGTGAGAGCTGGGTGGGATGGCCTCGGCGGGAGGGTCTCCTTGGATTCCCGCAGATCCGGGCTCTGATCGTGGCTCTGCTCCTGTCTCTTCCAGCTCTTCAGGCCCTGAGAGAAGACGACAGCCCCTCTATGATAAACCATTTTGTTCAACTGACCTTTGAGGGGCGAGCTGCAGAACTACGATCATCTGGCAGCTCAGAAGAACTGGTGCCCTTACAAGATCTCCAAGTACGGCAGAAGATGAGACTGCCTGGAGACCAGAGGAGACCAGCTGGAGCTCCAGGCGCAGCTGATGATTTGCACAGCAGAGCCTGTGGGAGCTCATGTGGCTTCAGCCCTCTCCCTACCTGCCACACCTCTTTTTCCCCTCCACTATTCCTCCATTTTGACAGCTCCATCTCTTCAGCCCTGACACCATGCCCATCCCCTTTGTTCCCTCTCAGCTCATTCCTTTGTTTTCCTTCTACAAATAAACAGTTTGTCTTGTTCACTTTATCTGCATCTCTGTGGAGCTGAAGCAATGTAAATCCAGAGCCCTGGGACACACAGGCCCCTCCTGCTGCTCTCTTCTGCGCTGTGTTTTGTGCACAGACATAGAGGAAGAAGGGCAGATCAGCTGGAAAGGTCCCTGTGCTGAAGGTCCAGTTCCACAAGACTGTAGTGCTAAAGGTCTTGCTGAGTACCCTGAAGGTCCTGGATTTTAGAAGATCCAGCTTGAGTGTGCTCTGAACCCAGCTATGAGGGATTTGCATGGCGAGTGTCCACGGAGGGCAAAGGAGCTTGGAATGCTGCAAGTTTTCAAGAATAGCTTCCTGAAAGCACAGCAGTGCTCCATCCCTACACAGCATCAGGAAGCGGGCAGAACCAGAGACTATCTGGGCTTAAGAGGGAGCTTGAGTGCGCCTAAGAGCAAACGAAGCAGCAGCACAGCGGCCGACACTTCAGACATGGCACCCGGTCAGTGTCCAGAGCGCTGCCCGGCAGTGCCGGGATCCGGGTGCGGTTGTGGTCGCCACAACGGGAGGAATCGCCACCCCGCCTCAGACCCAGCCAGGAAAGCCAACCAAGTGAGAGCAGAGGGAGGGCACCCTTCCAGTTTCTCTTGGTTGCACGGCTGCAAAGCAGCCCCTGCTCCTCCTTCCTTCGCCTGTGTTTGGGGTGTGCTGGTGGCAGAGCCAGCCAGGCTGTGCTCTGTGTTCCAAAGCCTGTTCAAAGCGGGCATGAGAAGTGCTGCATGCACAGCAGAGAGTCCTGGAAGGTGCTGGCAAGATCGTCCTGAGGAAACAGGGCTCTGGTCTCTGGCCAGGAACAGGCTGGTTTTGCTACCGTGACCACAGGCAGGAGTTGAGGCAGGTGAAGAAGCAGCAGGCAGCTTGTGTTTGTAGAGGGCCTGGGGCTGCACACCTGAACCTCCACCTGGAAACACCCTTGGGTGAATTCGCACCAGAGCTGGAGTGCCTGTTCTGAAAGGACCAGAAGAAATTCAGCCTTGCCAGGGTTTCTTAGGAGTGTGTTGGTATCCCCAGCAAAGCTACACATTTGGGGAAACGGCTTTGGGAGGAAAGGGCTTTGCCTTCCCAAGGAAAGTGCTTCCCAAGGAGGCTCCCAGTGAGGTAGGTGCAACCGTCCCCCTTTAGCTCTCTTTGGTCCTTGCAGTCCTTGTGGCCCGTTGCACTTGGCCAGAGGGCAGGGAAGGGAGAAGCTGGAGGAGCAGGTTTGGCATGCGCCTGGACCTGCAGAGGCCAAACCCAAGCACCTGCCAGCAGGGTGTTGTTATCCCTCTTTGGACAGAGGAGTGAGCAGGAGCAGCTCTGTCCAGCTGCGAGCCCCCAAAGCTCCCTTGAGAGCTGTGAATTAAAAAGCCTTTACGCACACACTTTTCACAACTTGCCCGCCTGATGTGTTTCAAATCCTGCAATAGGCATTTGCCTCTTGCTGGTGGAAGCTGCTCCGGCCCTGGGCCAGCATGGAACTGGGGCTGTGTGGGCCAGCAGTGCTGAGAGTTCTTGGCTGATCTTGGTGTGCCTTGGTCTCAAAAAGGAAGGTTGCCTTCCAAGGTGTCCTGCTCCTTAGCTCTTCCTGTGCATCTTGGAGAGAACAAGGTAGGCATTTCTGGCAGCTGGGCATTAGCAGGCCTTAAAATGAGGGCATGTTGTGGAGCAAGCCCAGCTGCGATACCCTGGAGGAGCCAAGTGCTCCGTGCTCCTCTGCTGACACGTGAGCATGTGTCTGCTCTCGGGATGACCCTGGCGGTGTGAGGGGCTACTACAGGGACACCAGACAGCCGGTGCTGTCCTGCTGGGTCCCAGCAGTGCCTCGCAGCAGTCCTGCATCTGCATCAGGATGCTGGCCATGAGAGGTCCTGGAAAGCTGAGGCAGCTCATCTTAAGCTTTTGCGTAGGTACCTACAGGTCAAGTCCAACGGTGTCCCTCAGGATATGAGATCCTGAGGGGTCCTCCCAGAGCTGCTTGATGCCACCCACTCCTTGGGGCACCAGTTGCCTTCCTGTGGAGTGTTCTACATCCTCCGAGACAAAAGAGGGAGCTGGACAAAGAGCTTGCCAGGGTGCTCTCAATCCTTTACCAGCAGTCCTGGTTAAGTGGAGAAGTCCAAGCTCAAATGTGCAAATGTAACGGCTGGGCACAGGAAGTGTTAGTGGGAAGGATGATCCAGGAATCCTATGCCTGGCAGCCTGAGCTTGCTACCCGGGAAGGCCTTGGAGCAGACCCTGCTGAGTGCCATCCCACGGCACATGCACAGAACCAGGGGGTCTGCTGGAGGGTGGGAAAACTGTGGAGGGATAGGGACATCTGGGGGTCCTGGTGGGGTGTTGAGGGCTCCTGTGTGGGTCTTTGGAGAGGTTGGTGTTGGTGGGCGTGTTGGGGAAAGAGTTGTCTGGAAGGTGAGAGGTCAAAGCTGGAATTTGAGTCAGGCAGCATCTGTGGTTTGGCACAGCTTTGGTTATGGAAGGCAGAAGGAATATCTGTGACTTTTTCTGTTAGTGATTCCTGGTTCTCCTGCAGAAAAGAAGAGGGGAGAGCTGTACTTTACTGGCCACTGAGATATCTGGGGGGGGGGGGGGAGGATTAGCCTTTTTGCAATCTACTCTTCTTTGGGTTACTTTTGTAACACTGAATGGACTGGCATTCCTTGAGAGCTCTTATTCCTTAACAGAATTAGGATATTCACAGAATCACAGAATTTCAAGATTGGAAGAGACTTCCAAGATCATCGAGTCCAACCCATGCTCCAACACCTCAACTAGACCATGGCACCGAGTGCCGCATCCAGTCTTTTTTTAAACACATCCAGGGATGGTGACTCCACCACCTCCCCGGGCAGACCATTCCAGTACTTAATCACTCCTTCTGTGAAAAACTTTTTTCTAAGATCTAATCTAGACTTCCCTTGATGCAGCTTGAGACTGTGTCCTCTCCTTCTGTCCGTTGTTGCCTGGAGAAAGAGACCAACCCCCAGCTGACTACAACCACCCTTCAGGAAGTTGTAGAGATAAGGTCACCTCTGAGTCTCCTTTTCTCCAGGCTAAACAACCCCAGCTCCCACAGTCTTTCCTCACAGGGCTTGTGTTCCAAGCCCCTCAGCAGCCTCGTTGCCCTCCTCTGGATGTGCTCAAGCATCTCAATGTTCTTCCTGAACTGAGGCGCCCAGAACTGGACGCAATACTCAAGGTGTGGCCTCATCAGTGCCGAGTACAGGGGAAAAAAGAATGACCTCCCTGCTCCTGCTGGCCACACCATTCCTGATACAGGCCAGGATGCCGTTGGCCTTCTTGGCCACCAGGGCATACTGCTGGGTCACGTTCAGCTGGCTGTCGACCAGAACCCCCAGGTCCCTTTCTGCCTGAACACTGTCCAGCCACACTGTCCCCAGTCTATAACGTTGCAGAGGGTTATTGTGGCCAAAGTGCAGGACTCGGCACTTGGATTTGTTAAGCTTTATCCTATTGGACTCTGCCCATCCATCCAACCGATCCAGGTCTCTCTGCAAAGCCCTCCATCTTTCCAACAGATCGACACATGCTCCCAGCTTAGTGTCATCTGCAAATTTACTAATGAAAGATTCAATACCCTCATCCATGTCATCAACAAAATATTGAACAGAGCTGGCCCCAGCACAGACCCCTGAGGAACACCACTGGTGACTGGCCCCCATCTGGATGCAGCACCATTCACCACCACTCTCTGGGTCCAGCCATCCAGCCAGTTCCTAACCCAGTACAGAGTGCTCCTGTCCAAGCCACGGGCTGCCAGGAGTATGCTGTGGGAGACAGTGTCAAAGGCCTTGCTGAAGTCCAAATAAACAACATCCACAGCCTTCCGTGCATCCACCAGGCGGGTCACCTGGTCATAAAAGGAAATCAGGTTGGTCAAACACGACCTACCCCTCCTAAACCCATGCTGGCTGGGTCTAATACCCTGGTCATCCTGTAAATTTTGTGTGATGACACTCAATATAAACTGTTCCATTATTCTTGCCAGGTATTGAGGTCAGGCTGACTGGTCTGTAATTACCAGGATCCTCCTTTGCACTCTTTTTGTGAGTGGGTGTCACATTGGCCAGCTTCCAGTCATCCGGAACCTCACCGGTGAGCCAGGACTGATGGTAAATGATGGAGAGTGGCTTTGCAAGCTCATCTGCCAGCTCCCTCAATACCCTGGGATGGATCCCATCTGGTCCCGTAGATTTATGGATATCCAAGTATTTCAGCAGTTCTCTGACTGCCTCCTCCTGGATAACAGAGGGACCATTCTGTTCCCTGACATCATCTACCAACCCAAGAGGACAGTCGTCATGAAGGCAAGTTGTCTTCCCACTAAAAACTGAGGCAAAGTAGGCATTAAGCACTTCTGCCTTCTCCTCATCTGTAGTTACTAAGTTCCCTCCCTCGTCCAATAAAGAACAAAGGTTGGTTTTAGCCTTCCTTTTACCATTAATATATTTGTAAAAACATTTTTTATTATCCTGTACAGCAGCCGCCATTCTAAGTTTAAACTGAGCTTTGGCCTCCCTAATTTTTTTTCCTACATGCCCTAGCAGCCCTCCTAAATACTTCTGGAGAGACCTGACACTCCTTCCAAAGATGATATATCCTCTTTTTATTCCTAAGTTCCTGCAAGACCTCCTGGCCCATCCAGGCTGGACATTTACCCCATCAACTTATCTTTCAGCACACAGGGACAGTCTGTCCCTGTGTCCTCAAGATCTCTGCTTTGAGGCATGCCCACCTTTCCTGAACTCCTTTGTTTTTAAGAGCTGCTTCCCAAGGAATGCTCTGAATAAATCTCCTAAATAGGCCAAAGTCTGCCCTCTGGAAGTCCAGTGCAAGAGTCTTACTGGTGCTCCTCCTGATTTCACCAAATATTGAGAACTCTACAATTTCACGATCACTGTGCCCCAAGCGGCCTCCAACCACTGCATCTCCCACCAGCCCATCTCTATTTGCAAACAGCAGATCTAACATAGTCCCTCCCCTGGTGGGTTCACCTCCAGCTGCGACAAAGAGTTGTCCTCCATACACTCCAAACATTTCCTGGACTGCCTCTTATATTATCATCCCTTCATCAAAAACCATTTGCAAACCAAAGAATGGCCCTTTCTTTTGCCTCCGTTAAGTTTTATTTTTTGTCGGTGACTCTAAATGGATGACGTTAAGGTAAATGAGCTGCTGCTTTGAGATGGGAAAAAAATTTCCAAACCTTTCACATTCTCAGCCAATTAATTTGGGACGTTTGCAACTTTTTGGAACTACTTGAGTTGAGCAACACAGAAGTAAAGCTTTCCTGAAGTGAGGACTCTTAAATGCCAGATTCTTCTGTGCCTTTGCTGCGAAGGTGATTTTGTGCTGCTGGAAATTACTTCAATGAGAAAATAATTCCAACATGGAGTAAGAGCTTCTGACAAAGACCAGGTGTTGCCAGCAGTTGCTCCAGGCGCTCCTGCCAAGAGCCACATGCAAGAAGAAGCACAGCCCCCAGTGCACTTTAGCTGCCCTCTGGCACAGAAGCCTCCTGGTGGGCACAGGTCTCTGGGGCAGGAGACAGGCACCAGCGCTGCCAGGGCTTGGGGGTGTGGCAGGTCTGCTTCAGTGGGGACTTGGCCACACCTGCTAATCTCAGTGCTCCCCGGCCCCAGGGCTCAGAGCAGCAATCGTGCCCTGGCCCACACCTTCCTTGTCTCTGTCACACCCGTGGTTTTAGGATGGCCACCAGGCGGGTCATGTCCCAAGGAGGCCATGACAGGTTCTGTGGAAGGCCCCGTGCCTTTCCTGCTGCGACTGTGTCAGCAGCCCTGGGGGCTCCTTCTGCTGCCCAGAGCCCACAGAGCAGGGCAGCGTTTACTGATGATTTGAGCCATCAAATCATTAAAGATCCTGTCAGGCTGTCTTAGACACTTGGGATGAGGGATTTCTTCCAACCTGGGCCGCTTTGGTGGGGTGGGGGCAGTGCCAGGGCAGGTGGCAGTGTGTGCAAGGGCCCTTTGTGACATGGTGCAGCATGGTCACCGTGGAATGGAATGGAACAGGGTGTCCTTGGTGATGTGTGGTGACGTAGGTGCTGGTGGCAACGCGCCTACGCCACAGTGCTCGGTGCACGCGACGGGACAGGACGCGCCAGAGCGGTGCTGTGAGGAGCCCCCACACAGCCCACTCATTTGTGTCTGACCCGGAGCTTTTCCGAGGTGTTACTCCTGCAGCTGACCTCGCGGCCAGACTGCGGGACTTGGTGACTCGGAGCTTTCCCGAGACATCTCCCATCCCTGCGGCCGGTGCCCTCGAGGCCAGACCGCGGGATTTGGTCACCTGAATCCTTTACGAGGAGTCTCCTGTCATTGTGGCAGGAGCCCTCAAGAGTGCAGGGCTTGCTGTCCTGCAGCCTTCCTGAGGCTTCTCTGTTGCAGGTGCCTTTGAGGCACAACTGCACGACTTGTTGCCTCAGAGCTTTCCCGAGGCATCTGTCTGAAGGTGCCCTCGAGGACAGACGCTGGCATGGCGGGCAGATTTCTCGGTCTGCTCAAAGTGTTCAGGCGGAAAAAGAATAAAGACCCTGGAGCAGCTCCAGCACCACAGCCTGAAGAGCTGGAGCAGTTCCAGCCACTGAAGGATGGTGAGTGGCAGAGCCAGGCCACAGGGCTGATGGCTGCACCCAGCTTGGTCCCATATCTCATCCTCACCCCCATCCCATCCTATCCCATCCCATCCCATCCCATCCATCCCATCCCATCCCATCCCATCCCATCCCATCCCATCCCATCCCATCCCATCCCATCCCATCCCATCCCATCCCATCCCATCCCATCCCATCCCATCCCATCCCATCCCATCCCATCCCATCCCATCCCATCCCATCCCATCCCATCCCATCCCATCCCATCCCATCCCTTCCCATCCCACCTATGGACCGGATGGAAGAGGAGCCAAGGCTGCCCCTGCAGCAGTTGTGCTCCATCCCCTGGGGCATCCTGGAGCTGTCCCTGCCTGGGGAGCGCAGGGCTGGGCTGTGTTCTCTGGCCTCTCCTGCAGCCTCTCAGCTCTGGCTGCGCTCGCCCTTTGCCAGATGCAGCTGTGGACGGGACACAAGAGCAGAAGCCCTCCCGTGGCCGCTTCCGCAGGACACTGAAGGTACCTGCAGCCATCCCCACCTGGGCTGGGCCTTCAGTCCCTGCTCAGCTGAGTACCGCGCTTGGAACACTCCATGGAACATGCCTCTCTTCCCTGTCCTTTGTTCTCCTGCAGGCCTTGCGGAAGCTTGTGCCCCTTCGACATAGAAAGAGCAGCACCACAGCAACTGAGGGCACAGCCGAGCCTGACTCCGGGCTGACCCAGCTCCAGGCAGAGCGTGATGTCAGCCCAGATTCGACTGAGTACTTGGAAGACTCTGACACTGCAAGGAATGACGACAGGGCAAAGACTGACATGGCAGTGTCTGAGGACGTGGCCATCACAAACACCAACACCAGAGAGACTCAAGGCATCGCAACTACTGACGCCATGCTCATTCCCTCTGCGATTCATGCTCCCGCTATGGA
>JAJEOU010000178.1:0-20202 GCA_021534815.1 Acrocephalus arundinaceus
TCTGTTGCAGCAGCAGATGTGGGCTCTGCCTCTTTTGGGTTGGAAGGCCAAGGCAAAGCCAGGGCTGGGCTGCAGCTGCTGCTGCTGCTGCTGTGTGAGCCCTGCCGTGCGTGTGGGCGCTGCCAGAGCCGTGTGTGGGGATGGGCTGGAGCTGCAGCTTCCTTGTCCATCCTTAAGGATGGACTCTTTCTCTTAACTCCTGAAGCCGACTCTTTAGAGAACAGGGATCCTGCCAAGGATCATTTCTCTTAACTCCTGCCTCTTCCCAGACTTGCCTGGAGAGTGAGTGCTGGCACAGCCCTTTTTGCAGATTATTAGATGTGTTGGCCAAAGAATGTCTCTCTTTCTCTTGCTGTGCAGACCCATTGCCTACAGTACATTTGTGATTTAGGAAGGGCAGAGTCAGGGTGGGGAGTGGGATTTTCTGGATTTAGCAATCTCTTATTCTCAAGTGGAATGTCTTTTGTCTTTTGTAAACTCACACATAGCAGTGTTCCCTTTGTGTTACACGGCCTTTGGGGTGAAGAACAGTTAGTGTATCCCTGATGTGATTCCAAGAAACTGCTGAGTGATCTTTGGGTTCCTTTCTCTCTGTTTTTCTTTCAAGGGGAATATTAATGTTGCCCCTGAGCCTTCAGGAGAGGACACCATGAACAGGGCTGCAGCAGAGGAAGCTCCATCTGGCACCGAGAGCTGCGGGAACAGTTCCCCAGAGCCCGAGGAGCCTGGTAAGGAGAGAGCCCCCATTGGTTTAGAGAGGTGTGAGACGGCTGCTCTGAGCCTGCCTGTGACAGGAGGGGAGATCAGAAGAGTTGATTCTTGTCTGCAGGCTGGTGCTTCCTGCTGCCTTCTTTCCAATCCTGCACTGGCACAGGCTCCCCGAGCCCTGCCCTCCATGCTTCTCCAGAGGCTCTGACACTGAGTCCTCTGCTGTGGCAAGAGAGCAGGGACTAAACCTGTCCTTGTGGGAGTTGTGTCACCAACCTGCGTGTCCCAATTTGGTTCATAACTCAGCTCACAGCACCCTTCAGCTTCAGCCATTTCAGCGAGGGCTGAGGTCTCTCTGTCAGCACAGAGAAAGAACAAGGCTGGGCTTCTTTGGGGGAGCTGGGGCTGTCTGTGTTTCAAGCTCTCGTGGGTGCCATTTGCACTGCGAGTGCTGAGACTTTATCGAGGTACTTGAATGCTTTACACAGTTTTGGGAACTTGGCAGGATCCCTGTTCTCTAAAGAGTCGGCTTCAAATTCCCAAGTGAGAGTCTGCCTTTGAGGCCATCTCTTACAGTCCGTGACAGAAGGACAATTGCTGCCCAAGGGAAACGTGTACAGGGGCCAATGAATTTTTCTAAAGTTAGACTATACGTGCATAAAGTAAAAGTGTATATTTGTGCGCATGTATACTAATCTGTTCCTGGGTACAAAAACGATGTTTGCCCCAAACGTAAGCCTACCGAGTTGAGATGAACAATTTTTGCGCTTTCGGTACACATGTAGTCAATTGACTTAAAGAATCACAGAAGAGCCCCTTTTTAATGGTATACATTAAGGGTTGCTAGGAGAAACACAGATAAAGAACTTCTTGGTGTCCGATATGTGTAATACGCTGTATCACTCGGTAGTGCGTGCGTCACATCCGACCTGAGACCGTAAAACAGTCCAGGACACGGGTGCCAGGTCACAGGCGATGCATCAGCAATCAGAGTTGCATTCCAGGCAGCCAGGTTCATGTCTTGTCTGCGTGTAGGGGGAAAAAAGGAACGAAATGTCGTGGGCAGCTCCACCACTCCTACCTAAGCCTTTGGGCACATTTCACCAAGCCGAAATGGTGTTTTTTTACAACTAGTATTCCAATTCCTCCAAAAGAGTCTAGCGGGTACATGAAGCACTCAATAGGCCCCTCACTGCAAATGACCGGGACCAACCGGGTATGAACACGGTTCTCCACCAGTCTACCCTAATTGAAATCGATTGGATCAGAAGGAACTCGACAGAAACTAGTCTACCGAAGGTAGTAAAGCAAAATGGGATTTATCGAAGACATCATGGCTGTGGCAAGAGACAAGTCTGAGCCCAGACTAATACACTTGCCTGAGTCAGCTTGTGGGGGAAGGTTTGAGCTCGAGTTCAACAATGGGATACCTGCTGCGTGGGCGTAGCGCCTCAAATATCTGGTCTAAGTCTCTGCGAGAGAAGAACTGGAAGTCACTTAGGGGGAGTTTACGGTAAAGCACAGCTGGGAGGAGGAATGATGGGAAACTCGTACGACAAGGCACCACTGGGAGCACTCGTGTGACGAGGGCTATCAAGTGGGAGCCACTGGAGTAGGTTAAAGGAGCCCAATATGGGGTTATTCTAGGAGTCTTCGCGGGAGGCAAATTACGGGAGCACTGAGGAGGAGGGTTACTAAGGGGGATAAATGGGGTAAATGAACACCAGGTCTATCCCACGCAAGTAAATAGGGATTTGAGGGACAACCAAAAGGTCTACCCATTCAAGTCAATATGAAAAATGGACACGCGTCCTGCGTCTACGCAAGTCAAAGAAGTGGGTAGTCACGACCACCATTTTGGTCAGGGGCCCAAGAATTTTGGGGGTACTAAAATCTGTATCCAGGTGCTTTTGGGGAGAATCCAGGAGATTTGGGGAGATACTCAGGTGGTTTTGGGGGGTACCCGGTGATTTTGGAAAGTACCCACAGGTGATTTTTGGAAGGACTGAGAAAATTTTTGGGGGTATCTAGCTGATTTGGGGGGGGGTACCTAGATTAATCAGGAGATTTTGAGGGTACTCAGGAGAAATTTTTGGTGTATCCAGGATTTTTTTGGGTTAAACTAAGGTGAATTTGGGAGGTACATCAGGTGATTTTGGGAGTTCCAGGGTGTCCCCACCACCCTGACAGGCCGGGAGAGATGACGGCCACCGTCGTGTACTCCTGGTCGATGTGGAACACAGATGAACCCTCGCAGCAGGGGGGGCTGTGGGGGGACAACCCCAAACATTCAGGGGCACCCCAACATTCGGGGGGCACTGAATCATGATTTTAAAGAGCTCAGATTTTTACTGAGAGATTTAAAGTACATTTATTATGGATCGGGTGTAAGTTAGATTGGCAAATGATAGGTAATGATTATTAGATGCTTAAGCTAAGGCCTAAATTGTTTTATTGTTGCCATTATGAGCTTGTTTATAGTAAGGAAATGGGGATTAAGTGAACCGTTATTAAGAAACAGATTGAAACCAGTGAACAATACCAGCACCTGGACTTCTATCAATAATCAATCAATCAATCACAAGCAGGGGACGAATGGACGTGCCAGAGTCACAGAGACCTGAAGGATAGACCTCCTCTGACTTCATCTTTTGAGAAAACAACACCAATTCAAGAGTATATTTAATTGCGCTACACTGTGAGGGACTAACAGCCTCCTTTAATACAGAGTGGGAATGGAGTGTTGCTGGGGTTATGCATATATATTATATGTAGGATCTTGGAAATTAAAGAAGGCAGAGAACCTTTGTACATGGTGGTGATGCCTTTTGGAGATGACTCCTGTGCCACCGCTGGTGTTAGTAAAAAATAACATCTTTCTAGACTTTTACTAATTAGAGAGTCCCTCTGTCCATGATCATTATCTGTTTTTAATGATTCACCCCTTGAGGAGATTGTCTGAAACTCTGGAGTTTTATAGATTTCCTCAAATAAAAGAAGAAAAAACCCCTCCTTTGGCTCAGTGAAAGCCCAACTTCTCTGAGCAAAAGAAGATCCCACGTGAGTGAGGAGAGACTCAACTTTGAGGTTGGGGTTCGGGAATAAGGAAGCAAGGTTGTCCACACTTGGGTCAGACCTCAAGGCACAGCTTTCCTGTGAGCAGGCCAGACATCCTTTAGGAGTGTCCCTGGGTCATTATTATCAATAAGTGAATGTTTGCAGTATTCTTCTCTGAAGAGAAAAAATAACACCCTTGAAACAAAGGAAGTGGGTTTATAACAGCTCTATGAAATATTTTCTCCAAAACACTAAGAAATAAAAACTTCTACTGAACTGCACCAGACAGAAGGAAATCAAGGCACAGCCATGTTTGGTCAGGACTTCCCTGCACTTGTGCTGAGCCTGGAAACCTTCAGGGCCTTGAGAGGAGATTGGCAAAAACTTTGCCAGGAGTCAAAAGTCAGAGAAACACCCACTAGTGTCTTGAAGTATTTAAATGGGTCCACTAATGGTCAATACCCCACACAGTCTCCTCATGAGGTCTGTAGAGGAGAGAACTGGAGGCCAGGACTGCACAAAACCTCTCAGAGACTCAGCATAGGGATGGAAAAGTCCAAAGGAAAATCAAAGGTATCTTAAAAAATCTTGAGTATCTCAAAGCATTACTGAGCCCTCTTACTGTTGTGTCAGTGCCAAAGCTCTCAAGGACTCATTAAAGCAGATATATTGGAGGCCAGGAAATTGGCACAAAAACTTCTCAGATAATCAGTGGCAAAAAGAGTAATTTAAATAATAGCCTGAGTATTTTGAAGTATTAAACAAACCCCACTGAGTGTTTTTACTGACTAAGAATCCAAGGGGAACTCGTTTAAAGAGATAATGGGGGCTTGAATTGCACAAACTTTTCCTAAAGTCAGTTGAAAAAGGTGAAATAACAAAGTCACCTTAAAAAACTGAAGTACCTTAAAAACCATTAATGAACCCACGAGTGTTGTACTGACAAAGCCTCTCAAGGGACTCAATTAAAGCAGAGAATTTGGGAGGCCAGGATTGCACAAACCTCTCCAGAGACTCCCAAAGGCAAAATAAGCCAATAACCCAAAGTCCTTGGAAAAACCTGCAGTCCCTGGCAGCATGAAGGAGCCCCCCAGGGTCCATTGCTGACCAAGGCTCCTTCCCAGGGACTCCTTCCAGCACATGCCTGGAGCCACTGGCATGGGAGGGGGAAATGCTGAGGGCAGGACAAAGGGGGGGGGCCTTTTGAAAAAACCCAGTGCCAGCCTTGCTGGGGCTGTCCAGGAGGCCCCCAGGGCCTCAGGACAAGGTGCCCCCCGTGGTCCTTGGTGCAACAGAGGCTGCTGTGGCCCCAGGGCACCCAGACTTGGCTTCTCTTTGTCCCCACACTGTCATCACTGCCTGCAGTTCTCTGCTCTGCTGGGGCTGGGGACAATTTCTGTGTCGTGTCCCTCAGTGGGACCCATAAAAGTAAAGAAACTTTGGATTTGGTTCCTGCCATGGAGGTTCTGGAAGGGTTTCTTCATCTCCCTCTCAGGGACTGATGTTCAGGCCTCAGCAGAAAGCCTGAGAGGGTCATTAAAAAAGTCCTTGTGCTGTTTCTGCTGTGCTGAATGAAGCTGGGACTGAGCTCCTGCATAGAGACAGATCCTGGAAACCAAGAAGAGCTTAAAAACACATTTCTCTGATGGCAGCTTTTCTGCAGCCCAGCAGGGCTGGGGCACTGCCTGCCAGCCACCCTGGCACAGCAACAGGCAACCAACAAGGGCTTCACAGCTCAGCCTGGGCTGGCAGCACAGAGCAGAAGCTTCACGGGCTCACTGCAGGAGAAATCCTCCCAGGCTTGCCAAACAAGTCACTCTCTGGCTGGGAAGAGAAGCTGCAGCTCCTGCAGGGACATCTCCTGAAGCTGCCCACATCCCACAAGCTTGGAGCACCTTCCAGCGAGCAACCTGTGGAGCTGCTGCAGGGCAGGGATGTGGCCCTAAGGGCGGGCTGGGTTTTCCCTGCTGCCCCAGCCCAAGGCCAGCACAAGGCAAGCTCCCTGGGCCAGGCTCTGCTGCAGGGCTGAAGCAGCCGGGGCCTGCAAGGCCAGGGGTGCCCAGGCGTGGTGGCAGACAGGGTTCATGCACCCAGGGCGCTGTGCTGGCCCAGGGACTCCTGCTGCCTGCCAGGAAGCCTCAGCCGCCCGGGGAGCTGCTGCCCGCGCTGGGGAGAAGCTGTGGGGGGAAGGAGCCACCCTGAGCAGGGCAGCTGCTGCTGTGCTGCTGCTGAGAGGGGGCTTGTGTGGGGCCAGGGCTGCTCCCAGCTCCACACCATCCTGGCACAGCTGTGGAGACACTGCCAAAAGAAGGTAAGCCTGGCAATTGTGTAAATGGAATCAGGAGCTTTCCTGAGAGTGTTTTCATTTCAATGCTTGGAGAAGGGGGGGAAAAGTTTGGAGAGGTGATGAATAAAAAGATTTTTTGCTTTTTATATATTTTTCAATATAATCAGCTCACTAATACTTAGTTTGTAAATCTATAAACCGTAATTAACTCTATTCAATTGCTTTTTACATAACTTCTCTTACTAAATCATTAAATTAACTCTATTATCTTTCTTCCCTTCTCGTAGATATTAAAACAATAGCTTGTAAATACATTCCGAAATACTTATAGACTTATTATCAGGAAAGACGACCTACTAGAAAGAATCTTTTTGTTTCTAACCAGAGTTTGAGCACAAAAATAAGTGGGGCAAAGAAGCCCTTGGACCTACTCCAAGGTATTAACCAGGGGTAATGTAACTGGGAACTGAATTAAGTTTGGATGTTTCCCTGGTAAATATGTTCATTAAATAAACTCAAAAGTGCTCTGAACTGAGGGGAATGGAGTGTGCCCCATCCACTTTAGTACTCCTGGAAGTTTCCAAGAAGGTCTAGTTGTTAACTTTTACTCTTATAACATTTTTACAAGGGTTTTTTTTCTCTTTGATTGTAGGCAACAGGAAAAAGATGAAGAGAAGCAGAAACCAGGAATTGTAATCACAATGAAGAATCAAGGAACATTCGGAGTTAAAAGGGACACAAGGAATCATCAAAGAAAAGCGTTCACACATTTACCGGTGTCTGTTGTGTTCCAGGGGTGGATGTATGGGAAACGAATTTATTTTGGTACAGTTATCTCCTCTAACTTTCCCTGTCCTTTTCTCCACATGGCAGTACCATTACCAGGCACAGCAAAATGGTCCACAGCAGCTCCATCAGCCACTTTCCTCCTGCTGCCCTTGCAGACCACGTGGCGCTGCAGGCTCCTGCACTTCTGCCCTCTTCTGGCATCTCCCTGGCTGCCCTTCCTGGGCAACGGCCTCATCATCAGCGCCGTAGCCTGCGGCCAACCTCCTGCCAACAGCCCCATGTTTCCTTTTTTCCTTGCTCAACCTCCCCTCACTGACCTGGGCTTTTTGCAACACTGTCCCCAAAGCCATGCACAATTCCCTCTGGGACACCAGGGAAAATTTCCTATGCAGGATTGTGCTGGACAGCTCTTTTTTTTCCTGTCTCCTCTCACAGATGTACTATCTTCCTGACCGGTAAAAATGGTGGGGGCCTTTACGAGGGACCGATACGTGTCCATTCTGCAAACCCCTGCAACCTAGCGGGGACCCCCTGGGCAGCAGGAGCTTGTGCCCAAAATGGCAAGCAGCTGCCTGGGCCAGTGCCTTTCCTCAATGGCTCTCATGCACACAGCCAAATACATTTCCTGCCTCTTGCCATGCAATGCCTGGGCCAGTTCTTCTGGAGGTGCCCCAAGTCTAAAGCTCTCCTGCTCTCAATACTACCTCAGGGAAGTTGCACTCATTGCTGTTAGTTCCTGTTTTAGTGTTGGTTGTTGGTGTTCATAGTTTTCTCCATGTTGCAGATCTTCAAGGCTGTGGCTGAATCCCCCACAGGGACAGCACAAAGCCTTTTCCACCTGCCTCCTTCACTCTGGCCGGCTCTCCCTGTTTGTCAGCACTGTTGTGGTTTGCTCAACCTTAAGTCCCCCTCCATCTCCTCTCATCCTTGGATGTGGCTCTGTCAGTTCTGTACTCAGTGTGCCTCCAGCCCTGAACCCTCATCTACAAGCCTGAAGGAACCAGAGCTCAAGGCTGCGCACTGTGCCGGACTGATGACTGGATGTGTTCAGGAACATGAAACTGGCTGGCCAATTCCTGCAAATAACTTGTAATAAAAGTATCATTGATACTTCTTGTTGGTTTGCCTGTGTGGAATTTTCCTGTGTTTTAGTTTTACTTTTGTTCAAAAAGTATGTGTTGTTTTGTGTCATATCTCATTTTGTTTCTCACAACCTCCCTGTGGGCGACAATTGTGTTAATTGAGGGGCTGAACTCTTGGTGGCTTTAAAGGAACTCAAGGATCTTCCAGCCAAGTTTTCTGCAGAGATTCCACTTTTGGCTGCCTTCTCTGCAAGCTGCAGGCAGCAATTTGTGTGCAGAGCTGGGGCAGATCAGTGCTGGCACAGCAGCTGTGCCCAGCAGCAGCAGCAGCAGCCCTTGGGTTGCCGAAGTGCTGCTGCCGTGGCCCTGCCCCGCTGCCCCCGCTGGCCCTGGTTGTTGCTGTAGGGCCGAGTCTCTCGGGGCCGGGCACAGTGCTGGGGGTGGCAGTGCCGGGGCTGCAGCTAGGACAGGGCCAGGGCAAATGCGGGGCAGCGCTGACGCCGTCAGGCCAGGGCCTGGGCTGCAGGCTCTTGCCCAGGCTCTCTCCAGAAACCTTTGGCCAGGCCAATGCCTGAGCACAGAAAAGCCCGGGAGCAGCCCAGGCTGGCCGTGGCAGGCCTGGGGGCAAACAGCATGGCTGGGGCCTTGCAAGTCCTGGGGCAACTGGGATCCTACTGGGATCACAATGGACAGCCTGGGCCTATGCTGTGGGAGATGGGATCAACTGGATCAATACTGGCAGCAACTGGGACTGGACTGAGAGTGACTGGGAGTGGCTAGATGCAACTGGAAAATCAGGCTGGAAAGCAGCAAGAGTACAAATGGGGTTCTGGAACACTGGGAGGCAACCTGGGATACACTGGGAGAGACTGAAAACCTCAGTGGGGGTAAATGGGAAGCAGCTTGTGCCATGCCCTGGGCTCATAGTGGGATCCTACTGAACCAGACTGGGAGTGACTGGAAAGGTGGCTGGCTGGGACTGGAATCTCCTGGAAGGTGACTGGAGCAAACTGGCTCAAACTGGGAGTGACAGGCAAGTCACTCAGGGCATGACTGGAATAATACTGGATATCTGGAAATGACTGGGGTCATACTGGAGTGTCCCTGGAACCAAACTGGGTGTGACTGGGTGCTGGAATTCATCTTGCGAACCACTGGGATCACAATGGGTGTGAACCAGATCTGACTGGGTTAATGGAGCTGCTGTTGGGAGAGAATGTTGGACACATGGGAAGCAACCTGGCATAAACTGGAAAGGAGACTGGACCGTGCTGAGGGGACTGAGACCACAACTAGGGAAACTGGAAACATTCTGGGAGCCTGGGACCACACTTTTGGGCAACTGCCAGAAACTGGGATCCAAATGCTGGAGGGAGGTGGAGTAACTGGGAAAGACTGGGATCAATTCTGAGGTTACTACATCTACTGGGCAACTGGGATACAGCTGAAGTCCTGTAACTATAACTGGGGACAATGGAAAACTAACACTGGGAGGTAACTGGGAACAAACCTGGAACTATTCCTGGCAGCAGCTGGGATACACAGGTTACAGCACTCCATACTGGGATGTGAGTGGGCAGTGGCTAAGTGAGCACTGGGGAAATCACACAGAAAGACCACTGGGATTAACTGGGGAATGACTGGAGCAAATCTGGGAGTGACTGAGATATATCTGGGGGAGACTGGGAGCCATGAGGATCATACTGAGGCTACTGGGGTCATACGGTATTTATAGGGCCAACTGGGGTCACAACGGGGCCACTGGAATCATACTGGGAGTGACTGGTACCAACTGGGATTATAGTGGGTGTTAATGGACCCTGATGTGTTGGTCCCTGGGAGCTACCAGGCTGTGCTGAAGAGCCTTCCGGGATACAGTGGGAGCAACTGGGAATAAATAGGATGACAGGATTATGCTGTGGACAACTGGGATGACTGGCAGTGACTGGATAAAACTGGGGCAAGTAAACCATGAGTGGTAACTGGGTATAACTAGAAATCACTCTGAGGATGTTCAGGGCAACTGGGATATCACTGGGAGTTCCCGAGACATGCAGAGGTGACTGGGGACCACACTGGAGCACGGGGAATGTGCTGGGGGGAGCTGGGGGAACACGCTGGGGGAAACTGAGGAGAAGTGTGAGGTGATGGGCAATGCCTGGGACAGACTGGCATCATACTGGGAATGACTGGGACATACTGGGGACAACCGGGAGAACGTGGAGCACAGTGGATAATAGCGGGTGCAACTGGGAACCAACTGGGGACGTGTGGCGGCAAAATGCATCAAAAATGGGAATGACTGGGAAGAGACGGGCTCATAACTGGGAGGAAGGATGGACCCAGGGAGTGGAAAGGGGAAGTGACCAGGATCATTCTGGAGTGACTGGGCTCATACTGGGAGTGCTGAGGAACTGGAACCAGACGGACAGAGCAAGTGGGCTCATACCTGGGAGCAGCCACTTCCAGCACCAGGACCCCAGTTCCCTCACACCCTGGGTTGAGGGGGTTCAGCCCAGGACCTCTCGTCATCCTGGGGGAAGGGGACATGGTCCCGTGTGCAGACCCAGGAGGAGTTTAGGGGGGTGGGTGGGTCGTGGGGGGACCACCAGCAGTCTGGAGGGAGATGGAGAAAAGGGAGACCCCCAGATGGGTTTGGGGGAAAAGATTGGATGCCTCCAGTACCGGAATCTGATTGAGGAGAATGATGACGATGGCGGCAGTGATGAGGACACAAGAAAACCCACCAGGGTGAGATTCCCACTGGGTTCCCCAGCTCTGGGAAGCACAGGATGGTGAGGAGAGGATGAGGAACCGCCATCCCTGTGGGCTTCCAACAATCCAAATCCAATTCCCTACATTCCACATTCCCAGCCCCACCCCAGAAGAAGATCTGGGCTCTGGCATTCCGGGGATGCTTCCACCTGGCACCGTGCGCTCCGCTCCCTCCGGCATGTGCCTTCAACCTGGCCCAGGTGTGGAAGGTGCTGTTACTGCGTGAACGATCCCGGGATTTCACCCCCTTCATCCGCTGATCCCGATGGTGCTGGGGTAGAACCCGTACGTGAGCAGGACAACTCAGTAGGGTCCCGTGTTCCACACTTTTCCCAGAACATGGACATCAGGGGTCTCTGGAATGGGACAACTGTGGAATTCCATAGCAAAATGGGATGGGGTGAGATCTGCTCATGGAATTCCATGGAAATGGCATGGCAATGAGATCCATCTACAGAATCCCATGGGAATGGGACAGCAGTGGAGCCATCCATGGAGGTCCCATGGAAATTCCCCATGTATCCAAATTTTCCTCCAAAATCCCACATTTCCAAATCCCTACAATTCCCATGGGCATCTACCTCCCCACCTTTACGCTCCAGTGCCTCCCACCCATATCTGACATATTTCCAGAGACATCCAGCAAGGTGTTCCCAATGGGAATTTGTTCAATTCCTCCAGCTTCGATCTCATCTGTCCCAGCGCCCTTGTGACCTGGGCAGCGCCGTCGGCCCACCACGAATCCCGGATCCCAAGCCGAAGAGAGGTATTCCTGCCCATCCAGAGCCCGAGCCGATTGGCTCGCAGATGCCCCGTGGGACAGGAGGTCACAGCCGGAAACCTCCTGCAGTGGTGTGGAGACCTGGGGAGGGATGTGGACCCCATGAAGACGCACGAATTGTGTCCAGCAACACGTGAGCCCATTTCAGACCCACAGAGCCCCAGAGTCTGATGAACCCACAGAGCCTCATCCCTGCCCGCTTGGATCTGCATGGATGCACATCCCAGCGCCCCAGAATCCTGGCCCAGCCCCACGATCTCAACGCAGTCCCACAGGTTGCCTATGGCAGCCCCACAGATCCCAGCCCCGGCTCCCCGCCCTGAGCCCCGCTCTGGCTGTGCCGCTCCTGCAGCATCTGCAGCTCCTGCTGGCCCTGTGCCGTGCTCCTTGGCCGGCCCGGCCCATCCCAAATCCCGGCTCGGCTTCCGGCCGCTCCCCAGCGGCTGCGGCTCCGCCCGGCCCCGCTGGCTGTGGCAGGCGCTGGAAGGGGACCCTCCAGGGACCCCCATGGACAGGAACTGGGGGAACCCCGGGCCGGCTCCGAAGCGCCACGGGCAGGGACCGCAAGGAGAGAAACTGGGGGGACACGAGAATTTGGGGTCTGGGGGTCACGGGTGAAGGAAAGGGGGAACAGGTGAGAGCTGGGAGAGCAAGGGAAGGGGTTTGGGGTCCCAAGATTGAAAATGGAGGGTGGGGGTGGGTAGATGTGGGATAGGTGGGGTTAAGTGGGTCCCTGTAAGTTAGGAAAGGTACTCCAAGGGTCCCCGGTGTCCCCAATCCTTTAAAGGGGGAAATCCCTGGGATGTCGGGAATAGGGGTCCGCGAGTGTCCCTTCGCAATTAGGAGGATGACCTGGGTGCTGGGAAGGGCAGGAATAGAGTTCAGGGGGGCAATGGGTCAAAGCAAAAATGGGCTCTGGGGAAGGGAGAGGCCGGGATGGCCAGGAAGGGGTGCAGGGGTTGTTTTGCTGGATAAGGGGCGCAGATGGAACCCAATGCTTCGGGAATGGGGTTTTGGGGTGCTACCCGGAAAGGGCGATCAAAGAATCCCAGTGCAAAACGAAGCCCCTGAGCCCTGGCAGCATTTTGGGGGGTGTCCAGTGGCAAGCTCTATGGCAGGAAGGCAGGATCCGGGAAATGTACCAGGTTGACTGGACCAGGCGAGGATGGACTGGGACACCAGCATATACACTGGATATGCTGGCATACACTGGGATACACCAGGGATACTGGGATATACTGGGATATACGGGAGACAACCGGGAGACACCAGGAGTACACCGGGATATACCAGGAATACAACACTCGCATACAACCGGGATACACCGGGCCCAGAAACTGGCAACCCCTGGGAGCACGGTATCAAAACACACTGGGGACCCCAGCAGGACCAAACTGGGAACAGGGATCAATTGTGGAACACTGGGATTGAATGAGAAGAACTGGGATCATACTGGTTGAAAAGTGAACTTTACTGGCCAAGTGGAATGTGCTGGGAATGACTATGACTATGCTGAGGGTAACTGGATGTACTGGGAGTGTCTGTAACCATGCTGAAGGTCCACTGGCACACACTGAGAGGGACTGAGAGTGATACTGGGTCTCACTGGGGGCAACTGGGATTGACTAAAGGGACCATGCTGGGGCAGACTGGATCATAGTGACTTACCTGGATCATGACTTGGAATGACCTGGGTCCGTGCTGGGGGGCCACTGAGGCAACTGGGATCAGGACCTGGGAGGGACTGGGAGAACTGAGACTATACTGGGGGACACTGGGGATCAGGATGGCAGCAGAGTAAGAATCATACTGGGAGTGGACTGATCTATGCAACTGGGATAAACTGGGAGGCTGGGGACAACTGGGAATCATACTGGGAGATACAGGTACGCACACTGGGGGTGACTGGGGTCATACTTGGGAGTCATACTGCAAGTGGACTAGGAGCAGGCCTTGGGGCAACTGGGAATATACAAGGGATGGAGAATCATGCTTGAGGTGAAACTGGGAGCGACTGGGAGTGAGTAGAAACATACTGGGTGCAACTGGGACCACTAGGAAGAGACCGGCATGACTGGGAATCCAGGAACCAACAAAAGTTTTACAGGAATAATACTGGGAGTATCATGGGAGGTGATGGGATATACTGGGAGTGACTGGAACCATGCAGGGTGACGGGAGCGAACTCGGACCATGCTGGGGGCAAATGGCACCAAATACTGAGATGACTGGGTTCATACTGGAAATCAAGCTGGGAAGGACTGGAGCCGTAAGAGGAGTGACTGAGAACACAATGGGGAACTGGAACCAACTGGGAGTGCCTGGAACTGTAGATAGGGAGGTGAATGGGAAAACACTGGTAACCAGCGTGGGCATAGTGGGAGTGACTGGGATGATACAGGGATCATACTGAGTTGTAACTGAAAGTGACTGGGAATCATAACTGGGGGTGACTGGAGCCACAAGGCCCATACTGGGAGTGACCGGGCCGCTCTGGATGGACTGGCCCAGCCCCGGGGCCCACCAAAGCCACTCCACAGTGCCCTCCGCCCCGGGGCGAGGGGCAGAAGAACACCCAAATGGAAAGGCTCGTGCTGGGCTCAGGGCAGGGACAGGGCACTCCCTGGAGCTGCCACGTGGCACAAACAAGCCGCCTGAGGGACAAGGAAAATTGGGATTTATGTCCCAATGAATCCCAGCAGGGATTGCTTCTGAGTCTCTCTGCTGTCATTGGATGGGCATCAAAATGCAGATCATTTTCCCCATGGAATTCCATGGCAAATGGGTGAGGGAGAGATCAATCCACTGAATCTCACCTGTCTGAAGATGAGAGTGGAGATCGCAGCCACGGAATTGCCATGAATTCCTGCAATTCCCAGTCCCCTCATTTCTGACCCCACATTCCATGGGAATTCCCCTTCCCCCTCCCCAGTATACACCCACCTTTGTGCTCCAGAGCCTCCCAGCCATGATCTGATGTATTTGGGGGCCCTTCACACAGGTGTGTCCCAGTAATGCTTCGTCTGCTCTACCATGATTCCCTTTTGATTCCAGCACCTCTGGGTGATCCAGGCGGCAACCGTCGGACATCGCAAAGCTCCCAGATCCCAAGAATGGAAAGAGACAAAAATCTCCACCGTCATAGCTGTAACTGGTAGGATCCATGGATCTCTGTTTGGAAAGGAGGTCACAGCTGGAAACCAACCTGCAAACCATGTGGAGACTCTGGGAATGAGGAGAGAACAGACCCACATGGAGTCGTTCCCAAGCCTGTATGGAAACCAGCAGGAAATCTCCCAGGACCCGTGCACACAGGCTTAGAGGCAGAAAAGAATGCAGGGCTTGGTTTCAATTCTCGAGAACTGTGATACATCAGTCACACAGACATGCAATGGGGATGTAAGTTGTTTAGTTTAGTGAGTAAATAATACGCCTTAAGTGCCTTAGCAAATAAAGACTGTAATGGTTTGATAGAAAAGCGCCTAAAATCCAGTTTAAATTTCAGCAGCAATTACTTTACAAATTAACTAAGATCCTAAACATATACATAAATATAACAGAGCATTGCACATTGCTAGACAGAATAGACAGGGTGGGTAAGGCCTTGTGTAAGAAATTACTGACCACTCTGTCGGCCCAACTTGTTAGACCAGGAAGGTCAAGAAAAGAACAGTAATAGCATCGTGTTTGTGGCTGCCTGGATGAAATTTATGAATAGAGGTGCATGGTATCAGGAAACTGGCTGCTGCTGCTTCTGCTTGGCACATGGGGAACTCTATGCATGAAGGCATTTTTGCACGATGGACGGCCTGTAAACACTCGGAGCTTTTGTGAGACTGATCCAGCCACTTCAATAACGACCTTTTACGCAAGCAGCAGCCTCATCTTTGTTCCTCAGCGGCTGCTCAACACTTGAACAGTTATTGTTGGAACCCCTGGGCAACTGAGACATTTCAGACTTGCTGTGCTGACAGCACTGGGCCACCCAAGAAAACATTTGACCCTGAGGCCTTGAGAAGGCTTCCAAAGCTGGGTTATGGATGTGTAGTTTGAATAGAAGTGTAACAATGTCACATCGAGAAAACTTAGAGTTTAAGGGTAGAATATAGTACATATATATATATATAAAGCAAGATGGGTTTAGGGCATAGGCTTGGTCCTTCTTTTCACCTTCTCATGGGTTGGGTGGGTATTTTTGTACTGGTAGAAAAATCCTCAAATGGTGCAAAAAGGTGATTGGTTATTGGTTAAAAGTAAAAAAATAATTTAGGTGTCCTTTCTTAATTGACAATCATCCTTAAAATACCTTGTAGAGAAGAGAATAGGGGTCCCATTTTTGATTTGTTAGCTGGAAGTGTGTAGAACCCATTTGTGGGGACTGTGATTATAGATAATAATAATAAACATCTCCGTCCCGAAACACAAAACATTGTCCGAGCATTTACGATCCTGACTGGCAAAAAGGACAGATAAAACGCAACACAAGCTTCCTCTTGCCTTGAGCCAATTGCCTGTCCTGCAGCTTGGGCTGCCCTTTGCCAGCTCCTTTTTCCAGCGTGGACTCCCAGGCATTCTGCCCCAGCCCCAGGGCACAATGGTTTAATTCCATCACCCTGCTACTTTATACCAGAACCATTCTGGTTTACCTAAAGAGGTGAATTATTTCAGATTGTGGTGCTTCTTGTACACAATTGTTAAGACGCAAGAACATGGCTGTCTTACACAGCTTGGAATAGTGCCGTTTCCCTGCCATGTATTCCACAGCAACACGACTAAAGAAAATTCTATAGTGTACTAAGTTACTAAGTTTCTTAGTTTAAGCTACAGCTTAGTGCAGAATATGTGTTAAAGAGAAAAGAGGTGCCCATCATGCCCCTTTTCTTTTTTCAGTCACTAGTGGATACCTCCCTGAAGGATACAGAACGACCAAAAATGTTGTCAATACAATGAAGAAAAGTCAGCCAGAAATTCCCTGTGGATGACGAGTTTAGGAAAATCTCCTTTGAATCTGTATCACTGTTCTCACTGCATCCTACTTAAACTGACAATAAATTAGGCTGATTTTCTCCACACGTGAGGCAGTCCTGCAATGAAGCAGCAGCGTGCCATCGATGCTTAAATAAAGAATCTTGGCATTACCATAATGTTCACTGCTACATACAGAAGTGTATCAGTACAAGCAGCAAGCAGACTGGGTTATCACAGGTTATTACCATTATATTATATGATACTATACTATACTATATTGATATTTAATGTAATTATTATAAAACTAGAAAAGGTCTTATTGTAGGCTGAAGGAGTTTCAGGCATGTGCAGTGCCTGATCTCTCTTTTCCTCAAAAAGGCTCTGCCTCCCAACCCTTTACCTGCTGTGCTTTGGCATGAGAGCATCAGCCCGAAACACAAGAGCACTGGACTTCAAAGAGCAAAAGCCTCCTCTCTCTTTGCCCATGGATTTGCTTTTCCCCTGCAGCCTCCATCGGCACGGGCCCTCTGTGGGGAGCAGGGCCATCAACATGCCTGTGACCTGCCAACAGAGCCAGGAAAAGGAAGCAGATCCTGCCTGCAATTCTGCTCCTGCTGATCCCTTGCAGCAACTCCCTGCGCATTCCTCCAAGGGACTTCACACCAAGGGCTTCATCCTTGCAGGTGCCTGTGAGAACTTGGTGCTTCCCAAGTTCTCCAGCATCCTTCTGGATTCTGGAGCATACTCAGCACAAATGTCCATGGCCCCCTTCCGCACCCCCAACCTGCACAGTCCACAGTCACTGTTGCCTCCCCCTTACTGCAGCTCATTTGCCCAAACGTGCTGCATAAAGCAGCAGAGCTGGCTCAGGGTCCCTGTGCATTTTGGTCTTCTTTTCTGTTAGAGCTGGGAATTAAATGCTCGAAAACAGATTTCATGTTTGGACTCAGACGTTATTAATTCTACTCATCTATGTTAACAGTCCTCACACAAGCTGTGAGTCTAGCTAACATAAGTAGAAAAGGGCCTCTGTCTCTCATCTCTTCAAGGTCTTGAAGAACAAACTGTCCAATTATAAATGACACCTAATTTAGTTTTAGCTTTTAACCCAAATAAACCAATCACCCATGTCCCACAATGTAGTTTCTCCCTTACCCAATTACAATATACCACCCAGACCCATGAAGAAGCCAGTGGAAAAGGACTTATTGCCTATGCCCATATCCTCCATCTTCGCTTTACATATAATTAACTATATACTAACCTTAACTCCAAGTTTCCCACATGTGAATTACAAACACCTCTAATTCAAACCCGCACACCCATAATCCCAGAGCTTTCAGTCAATTTTGGAAGCCTTTCCAGGCCCAGATCAAATGCAGTGTTTCCTTGGGGGTCAGTGCCTGTCAGAACAAGCAAGTCGGATTTCTCACTGCCCAGGGTTCCAAGAGAATCCCTGTTGGCTTCTGGGCTCCAGGAGGACCTTCAGAGGACACTTGAGTGCTGCTAAAGAGCTGCCCGTGCCATGGGGGTGTGATTTGTCCCTCCCTGGGTGGATTCTGGTTGGAGTTTGACGCTCGTGCAGTCCCGCAACTTTTCCTCAGCAGGCCTTTGCCAGCGAGTATCTGAGCCAACGTGTGCTCTGCGCCCATCCCCAAACTGCGCTTTCCTGTGCCACCGAGTGCAAAGTGGGGGCCACTGGTGCGGGCATGGCTGGAGATTTTCATGGCCAAATCCTCAGCATTTCCATCTCCCTTCATTGCTCTGGGACAGCAACCAAAAACAGAACCAAAGGCGCAGCTGACAATTGTAATTTCTTGCAGATTATACAGCTGCACTGCCAGATCGACAATGACAGAAAGATTGATTTCACATGAAAAAATGTCATTTATTAAAATTGCTACAACCACGCTGACAATAAATAGAAATATGCAGTTCTCAATTTAAGTTAAAAAAAGTAATTATTAGATTTTTTACAACATGCCATGTAAAACATATACAAATACCAACTTCAGTTAAGAAAAACTGACTTTATTGTGAACCTCGCAACCAACTCACTATACACAATTGATCAATTAAGGTTGTTTAACACTTAATTATTATTAAACATATTACTACAGTTAAAGCTGATCTAGGAATACAAAAATATCATTATCTCTATCTAATAGCTTTATACAAGTACCCAAATACCTACTAAATACGACAATAACTACAAGTACATAATAGAAACACCGACATGTCTGTGTATGTGGAATAAAGAACTGAAACACAGATAATAACAACGTAACTTTCTATATACAAATATACTAGATACATATATACTCATAAGATATAATTACAGCAATAACACACCATATATACATAGCAATATATCCATAAATAAAACATACAATAGAAATATTCTTATCAAATCAAACAATATAAATATCCAATATAATATATCCCTCTCTATGTTCAAGTCCATAATATCTTTAAACAACAATCTAAGCAAAGGATTTCCAGGCTGCCCCATCTTCAAAGTTTCACTCCATCCTTGCTTCCTCCCATGAAGCAGCTCTCTCTGGACAGGGACAGCAGAATGGGACATCTTGGGAAGCAAAGGGAACACTGAGTCAGGAATCGGGAACCGTTTCCCTTGGAGCAGCTGCCCTCAGTCAGGGAGGAAAATTAAAGTGCCTCCCCAGGAGGGTTAGAAAGAAAAAGTTTGGCCAAAGCCCACGGCCAAAGCCCACGCCACCCTCAGCCCACCCTGCCCTCACTGGCCCTGTGCCTCACCGGGCTCTCGGGCTGGCAGCAGCAGCCTCCCTGTCCACTGGGCTTCTTGCTGGTGGCCTCAGCTTTCTCCCTGGCTGCCTCCTGTCAGTCTCCGCCTGTCCTCAAGGTCCTCAAGGGAAGCTGTGACCAAAAAAGTGAGGCCTGGAATTGGTTCCCAGGCCTGGAGAGCTCAGTCCCAGAGCACTCTGTGCCCTGCTGGCCCCTCCATCCCCTCAGCCCCACCGTCCCCTGGACAAAGCCCCCGGCCCCTTCAGTTTCTTCAGCCCCTCACAGTCCCTTCCCACCACTCAAATCCCTTCTGACACCATCCCATCCCCTTAGAGCCTGCCAACCCCCCTCAGCCTGTGCCACTTCCTGTCACCTCAAGTGCCACCATTGCCCTCTGCTGCCCCACGACCCTCAGTCCCCCAGAACCTCAAGGTCACTGTCCCTGCAGTGTCACCACCGCTCCCAGCCCCTCAGGCCCCTCTGTCTCACCGTCCTCAGCAGAATCCTCAAGGGGAACATCTGGCCTGGGCCACCGGCAGCTGCCACCGCCAAGGGACCCCGGGGCCCTGGAACTGCTGCCTCGCCCGGCCCGGCCGGCCAGCCTTCGGACCAGCCAGAACAGGGACAGAGGGGGCACAGGGGGAAAAGGACAAAGGGAGAGAGGGAAAGAGGTTAAAAACTGTCCAATTTTACAGATATATAATCTATTAACTATTAGGCCTATAAACACAACTATAGATCTAAATAATAACTGGTTAATTTCTTTTTAGAAATATATAGATAGATAACAAACTATTTAATCTAAACATTAGTCTATATACATCTTATACAGAGATATATCTATATACAGATATATCTATCTATAGACAGAGGGATTCCTACCTCCTGGTAGTCACAGGCTCTCCCTCTGTCTCTTCCCTGCCACGCAGGCACCCCACCAGAAGACAATCGGATCATGTGGAATCTGGGAAAAAAAGAGAACACTGAGTCAT
>JAJEOU010000179.1:0-22939 GCA_021534815.1 Acrocephalus arundinaceus
AATCAGGAGCTGTACCAGTGGGAAGAGCATGGTGAGATACACCAAGAGGTGCAAACGTGGGAAGAGTGTGTAACAACCCAAGAGGTGTCCCAGTGGGAAACAGACGTGAGAGAGCAGCGGGAGTTTGAATGGGAAGAGGACGAGGGATCCCCCGTGCTGTCCCTGCGGAGAAATGTCTCAGAGGATTCCCAATGGGACGATGGCCATGAGTTTTCGCAGAGGGAAGACGAGAGCTCCCCAGACTCCTCAGTGTGGGATGAAGATGTGCACTCGCACAGCTCCGGATGGGAAGAAAGCGGAGAGGCGGAATCCTCCCAGGTCAGAGAGAGCAGTGACAAGGAGCTGTCCCAATGGGGCTGTGACATCAGCTCCAAGCTCTGGGACAGACTCTTGTGCGCAGTGAGCAACAAGGAACCCCCAGCCTTGTCCCCCTGAGGGTCCCAGCTCTGTCAGCCCTGTGGGCACAGAGGTGGCAGCAGAGGCAGCGCCTGCCCTAACCAGTGCCTCTCCTTCCCTATCCCATGGAAGCTGAGCCAGCAGCTGCTGCCCCGTCCGGAGCTGCTGAGGAGGAGAAGTCCCCCGAGCCTCCTGTCCCAGTGAGGAGGTGTCAGCAGCAGGGACACAGAGCCCAGTCCCTGCCTCTGGCAGCCCCCAGGCTGCAGCCTGGCTCTGCTGGACTTGCTGTGCCGCATCAGCTCTGATCCCGTGAGCCGGGCTGAGCCGGAGATGCAGGGATCCAGCCAGAAGCAAGAGGATCAGAGGCACCTGGATTGGGCAGTGGCATGGTCAGAGCTGGCAGAGCAAGCCAGCCAAGAGCCCCAGGTTTGGGAGAGTGACTGGGAGTCCTACCAGTGACCCAGAGCTGTCCCACAGGGAAAGTGATGCAGAGGCAGAGCTGTCCCAAGGGGCAGACTCTGCTGTCCAAGAGGTGTCCCAGGGGAGGATGATGCCAGCTCCGGTACTGGGGAGAAGCCTGTGAGCCCAGGGAAGGAGGAGGACACCCAGCCTTGTCCCCCAGAGGGTCCCAGCTCTGCCAGCCCCGAGGGCACAGGGGTGGCAGCAGAGGCAGCGCCTGCCCTGCCCAGCACCTCTCCTGCCCCAGGCAGTGCCACTGAGGCCGAGCCAGCAGCTGCTGCCCCGTCGGAGCTGCTGAGGAGGCAGCAGAGGGTCAGTGCTGGCAGTGGAAGAGAGGGAGGATGACTGTGATGAGGAAGTGAAATGGTGGCAGTTCTTGGATGACCTGGGGCCTTTCCTGGTGAGACACTCAGATGTGTCCCAGGAAGTTTCTGGGGAAGAACTGTCCCATGGCGGAGTCAGCAGCTCCCAGGAGCCCTCAGGCTGGGAAGAACTCATCGAGGAAGGGCTGTCCCAAGGCGGTGACATCAGCTGTGTGGAGATTTCAGACTGGGAAGAATCCATTGGCCGAGGTGTGGTCGGAGGGAAGTGCAGCAGATCGTCAGGACCCTCCAACTGGGAAAACGACAGCGACAAGGAGCTGGTGCAGGGGAACTGGGAAGGTGACATGGAGCACGGCACTGGGAGCAATCCTTGCTCCCAGAGGATGATGAGTGGGACGAGGTGAGTGTCCTGGAGCTGCCCCCAGAAGAGGACAGAGACCGGAGATGGAAGTTTTTGTGGAGGACGGGCTCCCGGTCCCTGTTCCTCGCGAGGCCTGGGTTGAGCTGGGAGCCCAGGCCCTGCAGGGGCAGCCGGCTGCCCCCAGGAAACGTCCCTCCCGCTTCAGGCGGGCGCTGCGGGCGCTGCGGGGGCTGTTGGGTGTCCCTGCATGCGGCCACAGCCGGAGGAGTAAGAGAGACGAGGAAGAAGATGAAGAAGGCCAAGGCAAAGAAGATGAAGAACTCTCGTGCTGAGGGAAGTGGAGCTTCCAGGGAGGAGTTCCATCCAGCAGGAGGCACAGCCAGCCCTGGTGTCTGTCTGGCACTGAGCTCCTCTGTAGGGCAGATGAAGCAGCCTGGCTGGAGTCTCTGGCTCTGCCTTCTCTGCCCGGCTCGGCTCCCCCCTTCCCCAGCCGCACACACCCGGCCTGGGCCTGGAAGGTACAGCCACCATTTCTTGGGCATAAAGCAGAGGCTCCTGGAACAGACTCTCGGCATCAACCTCTCCAAGACAACGGCAAAGAAGACAAAGATGAAGACAAAGAAGAAAACGAAGACGACAAGACATTGAAGGTGAAGACGACGAAGAACAGGAAGAAGACAAAGATGACAGAGAAGACTTATTAAAAATGTAGAAGAATAGGAAGAGGAATTTAAAAATACTAGAAGAAAAATAGGTATAGGTCTAGGAATAGGAAGGACTTTTAAACATATATATATAATAAGAAGAGTAGTAAGTATTAGAAAATATATAGAAGAAGAAGGAATAGGAATAGGAGTAGAATTTAAAAATATAGAGAAGAAGAAGTAGAAAAGTAGTAAGAATTAGAAGTATGTAGAAGAAGAAGAGTAGTAAGAATAAGAATTAGAATATATAAGAAGAAGAAGAATAGGAATAGGAATAAGAATTTTAAAATACATAGAAGAAGCAAAGAAGAAGAGTAGGAAGAAGAAGAATAAGAAGAAGAATTTAAGAACACAAAAATAAAGATGAAATGTAATGAATAAAATTAGAACATTGTTTATTTTTATTATATATCATATATTTATATTACCGTCCATGGGATAAAAATATTAATATCACTACGTTGTAATTACGATACATTGTCACGTCCCAACACTGTTCCAGTCACTGAAGAATTGGTGCATTTTCTAGTAAGGTCTGTAAGGCACAAGGAAAGAGTCTCCAGATTTCATTTCACTCAAGTGTTTTCACCCTCAGTGAAAACCAGTGAGTGCCCTGGGAGCAGTGAGTGCTCAGCCCCCAGCGGCAGCGGGAGAGTTCCCGGCCGGGCCGGCAGGGCAGGGCTGTCGCTGCTCTCTCTCTCTCTGGGCAAGCTGAAGGCGCCCGTGGGGCGGCGGGAGAGAGCCGTGCTGGGAAGGCCTTGGCAGCAGGGCTGTGCAGCCGGGACAGCGAAGGCACCACAGCCCCGCTCTGCCGCTGCCCGTGGCCAGGGACCGGCCTGGGTTACAAAGGCAGCGCGGGGTTGGAGCGGGCGAGGAGCCGCGGCTGCTCCTTCCCGGGCTTGGTGCGGCTGTCAAGGGGCAGCAAAGGCTCTTCTCACCATGTGCGCTTCTGTTCTGCACACAAAACTCCCAGCAGAAGGACCTGGCAGCTGAGCCTGTGGCTGAAGCCTTGCACCCTGTGCTCCCCTGTCCTTGCCCAGGGCTCAGTGCTCAGCAGAGGCAGCTGTGGAGTCGCTCTGGAGCCCGCACAACTTCTACCCCGACAGAATGGTTGGGCTGGCAGGGCCCTCAGCAGCTGGTCACCTCCTGCTCGGTGTCTCCCTGTCTCTGACACCATTTCCTCTTTCCTTCTTTCTCCCTACCTCACACATCTTGTGCAGTCAAATCTTTGCTGTTGAATAAATCCTTCTGTTCCCATCTCTGGTCTCATTTGTCCTTAATCGGGGCAGAGGCCTCTCTCCCTCATCGCTTTGGGACACACGAGCAGGGACACCTTCCACTATCGCAGTGGCTCCAAGGCCCATCCATGGTTTTTGTTGTTTTAGGGTCACTTTCTCAGAATTTCAGGATCCCTGAGGCTGGAAAAGGCCTTTCAGCCCATCGAGGCCAAGGCCACCCTGCCCAGAGCACTGAGTGCCACCTCCAGGTGTCCCTTGGACACCTCCAGGGACAGCAGCTCCTCCTCAGCTCCTGCAGCAGCTCCGTGTGTGACAGGAGGGCTGGGGCTCCTTCCAGTCCCGTGTGCGCTGGTGACGTCCCAGTGAGGCTGCGCCGGGAGCGGCCCCGCGCTCTGCCGGGTCCTGCTCTGCCCTTGGGCTCTGGGGCCGTGTCCCTGCATCCCTGCAGGGCCCTGAGCTCTGGGACACACGGCCAGTGGGAGCTGGTGGCAGCTGGTGGCCACGGTGGTGGCCATGTCCTTGCATCCCTGCAGGCCCTGAGCTCTGGGGACACACGGCCAGTGGCAGCTGGTGGCAGCTGGTGGCAGCTGGTGGCAGCTGGTGCCGTGTCCCTGCATCCCTGCAGGGCTCTGAGCTCTGGGGACACACGGCCGGTGGCAGCTGGTGGCCAAAGTGGCCGTGGTGGTGGCCATGTCCCTGCAGGGCCCTGAGCACTGGGGCACACGGCTGGTGGCAGCTGGTGGCAGCTGGTGGCTGCTGTGGTGGCCATGTCCTCGCTCCTGGCAGGAGCCACCGAGGCACTGCCAGCAGCTTGGGGACACCTGGCCTTGGTGGCCCTGCTGTGCACCCTGAGGAGGGCAATGCCACCCTGGCAGATTGGATCCCAGGAAAGAGAGCTGGTCCTGGAAACCGAGGCCCTCGTGCTGGCATAAGATGTTTTTGGATTTTCATAACTTTAATTGTTTGCTGTGATTTCTGTTGTTCAGGGAAACAGCAGGGCAGCATTATCTGCTCTCATTTGGACTCACTGAGTACAGAGGTTGTAACTAAAAGCTGCTGCTTTGGGCTTTTACACAGCCAGAGGAAACCCCCCAGGCTGGGAGATGTCCAGGGAGGGACTTTGGACAAGGACGTGGAGTGACAGGAGAAGGGGGAATGGCCTGAAGCTGGAGGAGGCAGGGCTGGATGGATCTTGGGAAGGAATTGTTCCCTGGCAGGGTGAGGAGAGGCTGGGCTGGAATTCCCAGAGCAGCTGTGGCTGCCCCTGGATCCTGGCAGTGCCCCAGGCCCAGGTTGGACATTGGGGCTTGGAGCAGCCTGGGACAGTGGGAGGTGTCCCTATCCATGGCATATGACCACTGGATGATCCTTAAAATCCTTTGTAACCCAAACCACTCCGGGATTCCTGTCCCTAATACTAACAGAATATATTCAAGATGCAGTTTTAATTAGATCCTTATAAATGTCCTTTTTAATTAACTACTTACGCTCTCCAGGATAATCTGTGGGCTCCCAGCTGCAGTTAACTCTGCCCCCACACATAAAACATCCCACAGATAACCTTTAAAAGGAATTATTTGACAAGTAGCACTTTCCAGGTGAATTTAAATGGATTTCCTGTCCAAGGCAGGAGCATTTTGCTCTGGAGGAACTAAGGCAGAGCTGTAAAAGGACGTTCAAGTCAGCAGAGCCAGCACTGTTCTCTCTATGTGTGGTAAAAAAATGCAGATAATACACAACTCCCCAAATTTAAACCATTTTCTTGTGGCCAGAAATCATTTTGGGTCGCCCCAAAATTTGTTGAGGGCTCTAGGGGATGTCAGCTGGTGAGGAAATGCAGATCAAGCAGCAGAACCACAGAGGGCAAGGCTCTGTGATATTCAAAACAAGTCTCAGGCAGGGTTTTGGTGGGGTTTCTGCCCCTGGAGTCTTCAGAACTCTGTGATCAAGTTTTTCAGCTTTCTCTTCCCTGAGTACCCAGAAATAATGTCATTTACCTCGACAGATGTCAAACTCCCAGCAGACGAGGCCAATTTTGAGCGGCGCAAAGCTTTGGAGGAGGTGTTGGAGGAGCTGGGCAATATTTTTCTCCTGAAGAATTCCTCCAGATGTCCCAGTGCTTGAACATGTCCCAGGAAAGTCTAAATCCTGCAGGTTTGAATGCCTGACCCTCCAGAGAGCCATCCTTCACTGGCTTAATTTTTACTGCAGTGTCTTTTTTAATATTCAGTAAGAATGTAAAAATTCCCCTCTATATTCAGTAAGAAAGGGATGAAGGGGAATGTAAATAAACTGAATTTATGTCCGTAAACATCTGAAAGAACTTGGCTATCTACTGTCAAGCAGCCTGGAAAAGGTGTGGAATGATCCTACAGGTTTAGGAGCCTGCCTAATTTCCCACTCCTTTTTTTTCTTTGTCACACAAAAAAAGCTTCATTCACATTTTAAATCCTTTGGGATTTAAAAGGTTCTTTTGGGATTATTTACCCAGATTTGCCGGGTTTGTTTTCTGCAACCTTGGAGGCTGACAAGATTAGTGGAGTCATTGCTCTGTGACCCACAGCTTTGTCACCCTCAGGAGTTTTGGAAAGCTGTGGGGACAGAGTTTGGAGTCCCCAAAATCCAGGTCTGCCAAGAGGAGTCCATCAAAGGAAAAATATCCCAGTCTGGAGCCTCTGGAGTGCGTATGTGCCTAAATTATCCTTGGAGAGGACAAAAAGTCAATTTTCTCCAAATGGTCATCAATCCTAGAGCCAATAGTGCTGGAAAAGTCCTCCATAGAAATTATCCTGGATTATCCATCTGGGTTAGGCTGGGGTGTAAAACAACTGGAGGTTTGCAGCTGCTTCAACAGCTTCCCTGAGCAGCTCCCACAGGATCCCAGATGTTTTGGTTGGAAGGGATCTTAAAGCTCATCCCATTCCATGGGCAGGGACATCTTCCACTACCCAGGTTCTCCAACCTGGCCTTGGGCACTGCCAGGGATGCAGGGGCAGCCACAACTTCTCCAGGAATTCTATTCCAGAGAACATTCCTGCCAAGATCCCATCCAGCCCTGCCCTCCTCCCATTTAAAACCACTGCCCTCAATGGTTTGAACGTTTTGACCTCAGTGGTTGAGTTCTGGCTTGGGTTGGTTTGGTTTTTTTTCTTTGAGCAACACCCTGAACTTCCAGCTCTTCCCAGCTGATCCCGAGGGGTTCAAGTGGTGCAGGATTTGGGCTGTGCCTTTTCCTGGAGGAAGTGGGGAATTCCCTGGGAAGCTCCTGTGGAAAAGCAGGAAGCGCCGCATCTGCCCACTGGGAAAACCGAGGAGATAGGAGGGAAAACACAAACAAAACCAGCATCTTTTGAGGAGGTAACATGAAATGTTGGGGTTTTAATGAAAGCAGAGAATTTGGGGATTCTTGTTGTTTAGGAGGGTTTTTTTTTTCCTAAATTCCCTTGTCCAACCTCATCGCCCTCCCCTGCCTCTGCAGAGCCGCTAGAGGCTCCAAATGGAAATATTTCTGTAGGGGTGTAGTGGAAACACCACTGCAAACCGGATGCTGGAGATCAGCAGGCCTGACCGGGATCTGTGCTGGGGCAGACATGAAAGCAGGGAAATCTCATTCCCCGAGCTTTTCTGGGAGCAGCTCCCTCCTGCCTCAGCAGAGTCACGCACACGCCGGCTCCGACGCTCCCACAGCAATCCCAGAGCTTTTCAAGCTTCATCCTGGATGGACAGAGGCCACGAGGACTGGGAATAATTACCAGCTGGAGAAGATGTTCGTCTGCAAGGGAGACGTTTTGCCAGCTCCTGGGAGGAGAAGCACAATCAATCCCACGCCTCTTTGTTTTCCTTGTTTTCCTTCCCTTCATCGCCGCGGTTCCGACTGATTTTGATTACTCTGGTGCCAAATAAATGAAAACATTTCATGGCCATTTAATCACGGGGAAGAAAGGGAGAAATGCCTGGCTGCTGGATGTTTATAAATGTGCTGCTTGGAAAAGGGGGATGGCTCTGCCTGCCCGGAGCAGCAGTTGGAAAAGCCAACTTCCAGCAGGAAGAACCTGACTCAGCTCCCTCCCGCTGGTTCAGGGGATTTCAGCATCAGGAAAAAGGGAATGGCAGTGTGGTGGAACTCTGAAGCTGAACACTCGGAGCTTTCTGAATTTATGGGTGAACACCTCGTTTGACCTGAGACTTTGAAAAGGCTTCCAAAATTGAGTGACAGCACAGGAGCAGCGTGTGTGCAGTTTGGGTAGTTTGGATGGCATTGTGTGATCTCACAGGGTGAAAAACTGGGATTTGGGATTTTAGTGTGTGGTGATAGATGGGAGCCAAGATGGGGAACTTTGGGTGTGGATTTGTTGTCTTTCTATAAAGCCAGGGATCCCTTAATACATGAGAAACTGGACAGAGCAACGCAGACACGACCAATGTGGTTCCATCAGGCGTTCTCCGTTTATTGTCTCGAAATGGCCGGTTAAATACAGTTCCAGATAATTTACAGTCACAGGTGCTTTCTAATTGGTATTCAGATAGAAAAGAATGCAAACAATCCTAACCTTTAGGCAACTAACATGAATTTACTATAATTATACTATGAAATGCCTAACACATCTTAATCTAATTTCTTACTGCACCACAGGCTTATCTACTACTGCACAGGCCCAAATCTGAGGCCCAGCTCAGAACAGCTCATACCTAATCCCAAAGTGCATCGTGCCCTTGTTCCCTAACAAATTCTGCTACATTTTTGCACCTTCTTCTTCATAGATCTGGGTGGTTTTCTGTATTGGGTGAAAGAGGTCAGCACTGCAGGTTTGGGGTGATCATAATTGGGTTAGAAGCATAAATAATGCAGATGTCAGTTGTTAATTGGATAATTGGGACTCAAATAGCCTGGAACAGAAACCACTGTAGCTCACTTTGTTAGAGAGAGCTCACATCTCGTGAGTTTGTAATAGATCAGGAGAATAAATTCAGAGTGAGACTTCAAAACACTCTGAGTTTTATCACCCTGACCATGGAGCAGGGAAGAGCCAGGAACTCCCATAGCAGTGCTGTCCTCATCCCAGCTTCCAGCTTCTCCCAGGTGCTCATCCAGAGCTTTTCCTGCTCGTTGGGCAATGGAATCACGGAGTGATTTGAGTTGGGAGCAATCATTTCTCAAAGGGTTCAGAAAGAACCCGGATAAATCCCCTGCACTGACACGGCAGCGAGCACAAACCTGGAATAACCACACCTGCCTTCCCAGGAAAGCTGTTCCCACCTGAGCCCGATGTTCAGCAGTGCCTAAGGATGGAAACTGAGCAGATAAATCTGATTTAAAAATATATAAACCAAGCTTGATTTTTTTTTTTTTTGAATACTGAGGTTTCTCACATATTCCTCAACTTAGACAATTCCAGGGCTGTTGTCCAGGCCTTGCTATCAAGACATAACTGGATAACTCCTACCCTCTGGAATTGCTATTTGAGGTTTTTCCTCTGCTCTGATGTCATTGTCCGTGGGATGAGATTTCAATCCCACAGAAATCGTGTGCATTATGCATTATTACCCAACGGCACAGAAATGCGCCGAGCGTTCAGGAGCACAGAAGGAAATCTGGTGTTGATCACTTCTGTTGGGCTTTGACGGGGATCATTTGAATATTTGATTTAATTAGCCTTTAATGTGCCTCCCGTGGCACAGCTGGATTTCTGCTGAAGGCCACAGAAATGTCTGGACGAAAGGAAAACAGAGCTAAAAGGGATGGAATATCTTTTATTTTGCATGTCTGTGTAAGCTGCAGTTGGTTTTTTTTGTGAGGGTTTTTTCAAAAAAAATTGAGTTCAGCCTCACTGCAAATTTGTTCTCTGGCTTGAAAGGGAATAAGGGAATCACCTACTTTGTGCAAAGAGATAAAAGCAAATTAATGGATGCAATTCCAGCATTTTACAGCAATTCCTTCCTACTTTGTCCCCACATTTTGGGAGAACCTCTGTAGTTGTTCATTGTAGGTGTCTCCATTCCATTTTTCATGGAATCCCGGAATGGGTTGGGTTGGAAGGGATCTTAAAGCTCACCCAGTTCTCCTCCTGCCACGGGCAGGGAAACTTCCACAATCCCAGGTTTTTCAGGGGGAAGCTTCACAACAATCCCACCAATCCAGAGACCTCCCTCTCCTCCTCCTGCCTGGGTGAGGAGAAGATTTCCAATGCTCCAGTGAGGTTTTTCAGGCTTGATTAATCTTTTTATTTAGTTCCATTTTATTTATTTATTTACATTGTATTTATTTACTTCAATTTTATTTCTTTATTTCAATTCTATTTCTTTCTTTCCACTTTATTTATTTATATTTTTATTTACTTATATTTATTTATTTACTTCTGTTTAGATCTTTATTTGTTTCCATTACTTTATTTCAATTTTATTTCTTTATTTCCACTTTATATTTCTTTCTTTCTTTTCTTTCTTTCTTTCTTTTTTCTTTCTTTTTTTTTTTTTTCTTTCTTTCTTTCTTTCTTTCTTTCTTTCTTTCTTTTCTTTTCTTTCTTTTCTTTCTTCTTTCTTTCTTTCTTCCTTTCTTCCTTTCTTTCCTTTCTTTCTTTCTTTCCTTTCTTTCTTCCTTCCTTCCTTCCTTCCTTCCTTCCTTCCTTCCTTCCTTCCGTTTTATTTCTTTATTTTTTTCATTTTATTCCTTTATTTCAATTTATTTATTTCTTTCCACTTTATTTTTATTTGTTTATTTATTTATTTACTTCAATTTTATTTCTTTGTTTCCATTTTATTCCTTTATTCAATTTTAGTTATTTCCACTTTATTTATTTATATTATTTATTTATGTATTTACTTCAGTTTTATTTCTTTATTTGTTTCCATTTTATTCCTTTATTCAATTTTATTTCTTTCTACTTTATATTTATTTATTTATTTATTTACTTCAAATTTAGTTCTTTATTTGTTTCCATTTTATTCCTTTATTTAATTTTAGTCATTTCCACTTTATTTATTTATATATTTATTTCTTTATTTGTTTCCATTTTGTTCCTTTATTTTTATTTATTTCTTTCTTTCCACTTTATTTTTATTTATTTTTTATTTATCTACTTCAGTTTTATTTCTTTCTTTGTTTCCATTTTATTCCTTTATTCAATTTCAGTTATTTCCACTTTATTTATTTATATTATTTATTTATTTATTTACTTCAAATTTAGTTCTTTTTTGTTCCCATTTTATTCCTTTATTTCAATTTTATTTCTTTCTTTCCATTTTATTTATTTATATTTATTTATTTACTTCAATTTTAGTTCTTTATTTGTTCCTATTTTATTCCTTTATTTCAATTTTATTTCTTTATTTCCACTTTATTTATTTATTTTATTTATTTATTTACCTACCTCAGTTTTATTTTTTTATTTGTTTCCATTTTATTCCTTTATTTGATTTTCGTTATTTCCACTTTTATTTATTTATTTATTTATTTATTTATTTATTTCACTGCCCTGAAGTGGCACAGGAGGGAAGAGTGGGGAAAAGCTGATGAGCTCCCGATGATCTGCACCTTATCCCTTTTGACTTCAGACTGCCAAAAAGAGTTGGATTAGATGGGATTTGGGGAAGGAATTCTTCCCTGGGAAGGTGGAAAGGCCCTGGAATGGAATTTGTCACACCTTGGGCTCAGGCTGCTCCAAGGTCATAAAATCCAGATCCTCTCGAATCCAAACAAATTCCTTTGGAATCAAAAGAGGGATGGAGTTTGGGATGGGTTTTTCCCTCAGTCATTGCCCTGACAGGACCTATCAAGGGGGTTTGGAGCAAATGGAATCATGGATGGATCTTGGGCAGGAATTCTTCCCTGGGAGGGTGGGAAGGGGCTGGGATGAAATTCCCAGAGCAGCTGTGGCTGCCCCTGGATCCCTGGAAATATCCAAGGCCAGGTTGGATGGGATTTAGAGCACCTTGGGACAGTGGAAGGTGACCCTGGCCATGACAAGAGGTGGAATGAGATGATCCTTTAAATCCCTTCCAACCCAAACCATCCCAAGATTCCACGATTCCAATTTTTAGAACTAAATCACCTGCATTACCTCCTCTTTCTCAAGTAAGCTCCTTACAAAAATACATTTCAATTCTCACTTTCCACATCCATGGAGAAAGAATTAATTCCTTTCCGAAATACCCCAAAATGCACCCTACAAAATAAACAGTGGGGCAAGAGCTCATCGTAATATCAGGAGAATCATATCGGGGTGCCAAAATCTAAGAAAAATTAAAGGGAAAATCCTGCTCAGTTTTATCCCACTTGTGAGCAATCCCAGTGCAGATCCTGAGGCAGGGAAAAGTGGTGGCATTTGCCAATGGAAAAGCTGGAATGGGATTGGAATTTGCCAAAAATTCGGAAAGAAAAAAGGGGGAAAAGATCACTAAGGTGGGAAGATTTTGGTTTTCCCAGTGGGAATCATCCCTGATTGTTTCTGATTCCAGGGAATAACCCATCCCAACAGCCACTGATTTTAAATTTAAAAATATTCCCAAAATTTCAAATATTCAGGAGTTTTATGAGGGCTATTCCATGCAATCATATTTAGGTGTTTATCTGGATTTCTGAGACTTTTCCTTTCCCCAAAAGTTTCTTGTTATTCCTTTTTTTCTCACCATTTTTTTGCCTTTTCCTCTGCTGGCCATAAACATTTGACTTTTTTGCAAACCACCATTAAAACAAAACAAAACAAAACAAAACAACAACAACAACAACAACAACAACAACAACAAAAACCCCCTGAAAATTCTATTACTGAAAAAAAAAACCCAAGTGGAAATAAAGAAATAAAATGGAAATAAATAAATAATGGAAATAAATAAATAATAGAAATAAATAAATAAATAAATAAATAAATAAATAAATAATAAAGTGGAAATAAATAAAATTGAATAAAGGAATAAAATGGAAATAAATAAAATTGAGTAAAGGAATACAATGGAAATAAAATTGAATAAAGAAAGAAAATGGAAATAAAGAAAGAAATAAAATGGAAATAAATAAATAAATAAATGGAAATAAATAAATAAAGTGGAAATAAATAAAATGGAAATAAAGGAATAAAATGGAAACATAAATAAATAAAATAGAAATGCATAGAATACAATGGAAATAAATAAACAAATAAAATGGAAATAAATGAATGAAATGGGAATAAAAAAATTAGATTGAAATAAACTAATACAATGGAAATAAATAAATAAATGGAAATAAATAAATAAATAAATAAATGGAAATAAATAAATAAAATGGCAATAAAGGAATAAAATGGAAACAAATAAAGAAATAATATGCAAATAAAGAAATGAAATGGGAATAAAGAAATGAAATGGAAATAAACAAATAAAATGGAAATAAATAAATAAATAAATGGAAATAAAGACATGAACTGGAAATAAATAGATAAATGAAATGGAAATAAACAAAAAATAAAATGGAAATAAATAAAAGAGCTTTTCAGTGGTGGAATGTTTTATCAGAACATTTTCCTGCAGCCACTGATGCCAAATTTTTAGGATGGAGGCAAACCAGGAAGACCAACAGGAAAAGTTCATTCAGGTCAGGCCTTTTTTTAGCTGACTTATTTAATCCAGGTCAATTTCTGAAATGGAAAGTCAAAACATTTTATTTTAAAACTGCCAGAGTGAAACTTTGGGATGTTGTTTTAAAAACATTTCCTGCTCTTCTGTGCCGCGTTGAGTGACGGCCTCAATTCCCAGGCAGATCCGGTTCCTCCGGAACGCCAACCCAGGGTGAATTTTCTCCTCCTCATTTATTTTAATTATTATTTTCATAACCCTTCCACCTCGTTCACGAGGCGCTGAGAAGGCACCGGGCTCTGACACTGCAGGATGGAGGGACTCAGGCAGGTGATGAAAGCCTGAAGTTTTCCCTTTGGCTTCCAGAAAAGTGGGACGGAAAATATAAATTCTGTCGGGAGCAGGACACGCACTCAGCTCCGAGGTCTCTCTCTGTGTGCCAAATCCTGAGCACAGAGAGCTGGGACAGGGAGAACCTGTGGTGAGAATCCAGGATCCCTGAGGCTGGAAAAGTGCTCTGTCACAATCTGCTGATGTTTTCTTTCTTTCTTTCTCTTTCTTTTCTTTCTTTCTTTCTTTCTTTCTTTCTTTCTTTCTTTCTTTCTTTCTTTCTTTCTTTCTTTCTTTCTTTCTTTCTTTCTTTCTTTCTTTCTTTCTTTCTTTCTTTCTTTCTTTCTTTCTTTCTTTCTTTCTTTCTTTCTTTCTTTCTTTCTTTCTTTCTCTCTCTCTCTCTCTCTCTCTCTCTTTCTCTCTTTCTCTCTTTTTTCTCTCTCTCCCCCTTCCCTTCCCTTCCCTTCCCTTTCCCTTCCCTTCCCTTCCCTTCCCTTCCCTTCCCTTCCCTTCCCTTCCCTTCCCTTCCCTTCCCTTCCCCTTCCCTTCCCTTCCCTTCCCTTCCCTTCCCTTCCCTTCCCTTCCCTTCCCTTCCCTTCCCTTCCCTTCCCCTTCCCTTCCCTTCCCTTCCCTTCCCTTCCCTTCCCTTCCCTTCCCTTCCCTTCCCTTCCCTTCCCTTCCCTTCCCTTCCCTTCCCTTCCCTTCCCTTCCCTTCCCTTCCCTTCCCTTCCCTTCCCTTCCCTTCCTCTTCCCTTCCCTTCCTTTCCTTTCTCTCTTTCTTTTTCTTTTCTCTTCTCTCTTTCTCTCTCTTCCTTTCTCTCTCTCTCCCTCCCTCCCTCCCTGACCCCTGCAGCTCCCAGGCTGTCCTGGCCCCATCCCCCTGCAGCTCCTGCTGGCCCAGGCAGGGGGAGGTGGATGCTGGAGCCCACCCTGGGCACAGAGCCTGGCACAGACACCCAGGGGTGGCTTTGCCTCACTGGAAATGTCTCCTTCCCTTTCCATGGAATCCCTGAGGCTGGAAAAGCCCTCCCAGCCCAGGCAGTCCCAGCTGTGCCCCATGGCACCTTGTCCCCAGCCCAGAGCACTGAGTGCCACCTCCAGGTGACACCTGCAGGGATCCCGGGCACTGCAAAGCTCCCTGGGCAGCCCCTGCCAAGGCCTGAGCACCCTTTCCATGGGGAAATTCCTGCTGCTGGCCAAGCTGAGCCTCCCCTGGCCCAGCCTGAGGCCGTTCCCTCTCCTCCTGGCCCTGTGGCCCTGGCACAGATCCCAGCTCCCACCTCCCAGCTCCATGCACACAATCCAACACTCCAGGGGGACTCCAGCATTTGAGCTCAGCCCTTTTCCTGCTCTCCCTTGTCAATCCCCACACAATTGCAACATTTCATGGGTTACAGCCTGAGGAGGCTGCACAAGGATGAAAAGAAATTCCAGCTCCAGAGCTTTCCAGACACACTTGAGTGTTGCCCTTTTCATTGCAGACCAGGATCCCTCATGCCAAGGCCTGAGCACTGTGGGAGGGAAAAAATGTTCCCAATGTCCACCCTGAGGCTCCCCTGGGCCAGCCTGAGGCCGTTCCCTCTCCTCCTGGCCCTGTGGCCCTGGGAGCAGAGCCCGACCCCCCCGGCTGTCCCCTCCTGGCAGGGACTTGTGCAGAGCCACAAGGTCCCCCCTGAGCCTCCTTTGCTCCAGGCTCAGCCCCTTCCCAGCTCCCTCAGCCCCTCCTGGGCCTCCAGCCCCTTCCCAGCTCCCTCCCCTGCCCTGGACACGCTCCAGCCCCTCCAGGGCTCTCCTGCAGGAGCCACAACTGGACACAGCCCTGGAGGGGCCTCTCAGTGCCCAACACAGAGAATCAAATCTCACCCATTAAAAATCAAACACTGCCCAAATCCCAGTGAAATTACTTTTCTTAGGGGCTTTTTTGACAGCAATTACAGACCAGCCTTAAAAAACAAATTCAGATTGGCACTAACAGTGGCACAGCAGCAGTTGGATGCCCTCCCTGGGGCCAGAGTTGAGAACAATTCCATTCATCCCTCTCCTCCCAGCTATGCCAGCCATGCTGAGGGCACATTTTGACACAGATTTATCGGGAGCCTGCAGGAACAGCTGAGGTGCCCCTTGCACAACACGGCCCTGTGGTGGATGGAGCATTTCCAACAACCCTTCCCTACTTTTTTTTGGGATCCACAGCTTTGCTGGTGGATGTAGAAGTGGCCTGGGAGAAGAACAGTTCATCCTCTTGCTCGAGTGCAGCAGGGACCCACGTGGGTCAGTCCTTTCCTTGAAAATTCAGGGTGGTCGGACCTTAATCAAGCATTCCTCAGGAATTCAAGGTGGTCAGACCTTAAATAAATCCCATTCCATGTGCTATTTCCAGCTGCCTGTTGGCAAATCCGGGTCTGGAGTGACAGGAGCCACTCGAGCTTTTCCCTTGCATCATCCTCAGGCAGGAGGTGACAAAAGCCACCCAACTGTCCCTTGTCCCTCAGCTGTGCCCCGGCCTGTCCATGCCAGCCCATCCCAACCTGTGAGGGCCAGGGAACGAGAAATAAGTGCAACACCAAGCAGAGAATCAGGGAATTGTAGGGTCATGGAATTGTAAAATCACGGAATTGTAAAATCATAGAATTGTAGGATCATGGATTGTAAAATCATGGAATTGTAGGATCATGGAGTTATAAAATCATGGAATTGTAGGATCAGGGAATTGTAAAATCACGGAATTATAAAATCATGGAATTATAGGATCACAGGATTGTAGGATCATGGAGTTGTAAAATCATGGAATTTTAGGATCATGGAATTGTAGAATCATGGAATTGTAGGATCACAGAATTGTTAAATCATGGAATTGTAGGATCACAGAATTGGAGGATCATGGGATCGTAAAATCATGGAATTGTAGGGTCATGGAATTGCAAAATCATGGAATTGTAAGATCATGGAATTGTAAAATCGTGAAATTGTAGGATCAGGGAATTGTAGGATCATAGAATTGTAAAATAATGGAATTGTAGGATCACAGAATTGTTAAATCATGGAATTGTAGGATCAGAGAATTGCAAAATCATGGAATTGCAAAATCATGGAATTGTAGGATCAGGGAATTGTAAAATTATGGAATTGTAGGACCATGGAATTGTAGGATCATGGAATTTTAAAATCACGGAATTGTAGGATCAGGGAATTGTAAAATCACGGAATTGTAGGATCAGGGAATTGTAAAATCATGGAATTGTAAAATCATGGAATTGTAGGATCATGGAATTGCAAAATCATGGAATTGTTGGATCAGGGAATTGTAAAATTATGGAATTGTAGGATCATAGAATTGTAAAATATGGAATTGTAGGATCATAGAATGGTTTGGGTCAGAAGGGACCCTGAACCTCAGCTCATTCCATGGGCAGGGATGGATGAGCTTGCTCAGGGCCCCAAAGAGAGATTCCAGGCTCTGATGGTTTTTCTCTTGTGAGCACCCAGGGATCAGAGATCCTTCAGGAAGAGTCTCTCTCCCAGCTGCCAGGACAGAGAGTAAGAAATTGAGGAATCTGATATCCAGTGGGCATCATCTCCAACCTGACGGCATTTAAAATGTTCCTAATAAATCCTTCACCCTGAGGGGCAGCTCTGATCTCTGACCCCCGGGAAAGGATATTCCATGATCCTGTGTCAGGATATTCCATGATTCCATAATAATTGTAGCTGTGTCAGGATATTCCATGATTCCATAATCCTTTGTATCTGTGTCAGGATATTCCATGATTCCATAATCCGTTGTAGCTGTGTCAGGATATTCCATGATTCCATAATCCTTTGTATCTGTGTCAGGATATTCCATGATTCCATAATCCGTTGTAGCTGTGTCAGGATATTCCATGATTCCATAATCCTTTGTGGCTGTGTCAGGATATTCCATGATTCCATAATCCGTTGTAGCTGTGTCAGGATATTCCATGATTCCATAATCGTGTAGCTGTGTCAGGATATTCCATGATTCCATAATCCGTTGTAGCTGTGTCAGGATATTCCATGATTCCATAATCCGTTGTAGCTGTGTCAGGATATTCCATGATTCCATAATCCTTTGTAGCTGTGTCAGGATATTCCATGATTCCATAATCCTTTGTGGCTGTGTCAGGATATTCCATGATTCCATAATCCTTTGTAGCTGTGTCAGGATATTCCATGAATCCACAATCCTTTGTGGCTGTGTCAGGATATTCCATGATTCCATAATTCTTTGTAGCTGTGTCAGGATATTCCGTGATTCCATAATCCTTTGTGGCTGTGTCAGGATATTCCATGAATCCATAATCCTTTGTATCTGTGTCAGGATATTCCATGAATCCATAATCCTTTGTCCTGCCTGTCGGGACACTGCAGATATTTCCTGACACTTCACACCTCTCCTCTGTATCCCGAATTAAAAGTGATTTATCACCACTTTCCCGTGGTGACAAACCCGGACTTTGGGGGTGAATGTGCCACCAGATCCTGGGATTTTGCTCCCCGAATTCAACCCGCACCATCGCTTTTTTGGGGGGTGTGGGCCCTGCGAAAGTGAAGCCAAAATTCGGTGCTGCCGGCCCGAGCTCCCTCTGCCGGTGCCGGTCCCGCAGCGCCCGCCCGAATCGCGCCCGCATCCCACCTGGATCCCGCCCGCATCCCGCTCGGATCCCTCCTGGATCTCCCCTGGATCCCTCCTGGATCTCCCCTGGATCCTGCCAGGATCCCTCCTGGATCCCTGCTGGATCCCGCCCGGATCCCGCCTGCTTCTCGCCCGGATTCCTCTTGGATTGCTCCCGGATCCCTCCCGCATCCCGCCCCGATCCCTACTGGATCTCTCCTGGATCCTTTTTGGATCCCTCCCGCATCCCTCTCAGATTCCTCCCGCATCCCACCCAGATTCCGCCTGGAATCCGTCCGGATCCCACCCGGTTCCCTCCCGGATCCCTTCTGGATCCATCCTGCCTCCTTCTTGGATCGCTCTTGGATCCCATCCAGATCCCGCCTGCATCCCACAAGATCCCGCCCGGATCCCTCCCAGATCCCGCTTGGATCCCACCCGCATCCCTCCCGCATCCCACTCGGATCCCGCCCGGATCCCGCCCGGATCCCTCCCGAATCCCTCCTGGTTCCCTCCCGAAACCCTCCAGGATCTCTCCCGAATCCCTCCCGGATCTGTCCCGCATCCCACCCAGATCCCTCCAGCATCCCGCCCGATTCTGTCCTGGATCCCACCCGCATCCCTCTTGGATCCCTCCTGGATCTCCCTTGAATCCCTCCTGGATCTCCCCTGGATCCCTCCTGGATCCCTCCCGGATCCCTCCCGGTTCGCTCCCATCCCGGCTCCAGAGCCGCGGCCCAGGGCAGCCGGGCTCCTGCTGGGTTGTTCCTAAGGCAGTGGAAGGCCTCCAGCTCCGGAGCGGGAAGAAGTTTATCCCGATCCAGGCAAAAAGTTGGCAGCAGGATCTGGAAGAGCCAGGAAGCAAAAAAAAAAAACAAAACACCTCGATTCAGGATTGAGCCAAGCTCAAAGCTTGGGAGTGAAGCGCCCTCAGTTCCCTGTTCTTGCTGTTCACAATTGCTCCGGGGTTTTTTTCAGGAAGTTCATTTGGGAAAATATCCCAATTTCCTGGGTAGTGTGTGTTGCTGGAATTGCCAAATCCTTTTGCATCACGAGAGACTTTTTGGGCCTGTTCAGGCTGGAGGAGAGGAGAAGCTCCAGGGAGAGCTCAGAGCCCCTGGCAAGGCCTGAAGGGGCTCCAGGAGAGCTGGAGAGGGACTGGGACAAGGAAGGAGGACAGGAGGCAGGGAATGGCTTCAAAGTAGGATTTGATGGGATCTTGGGAATCAGGAATTGTTCCCTGGAGGGTGGGCAGGTCCTGGGATGGAATTCCCAGAGTATTTATGGCTGCTGGGATTGTTCAGCCTGGCCAGGAGAAGCTTTGGGCTGAGCTCAGGGTGGCCTTGCAGGGCCTGAAGGAGCTGCAGGAACCCTGGAGAGAGACAATTCCCAAGGGCTGCAGGGACAGCACCCAGGGAATGGCTTCAAACTGAAAAATGACAAGTTTGGGTGGGATGTTGGGAAAAAATCCTTCCCTGGCAGGGTGAGGAGAGGCTGGGCTGGAATTCCCAGATTTGCTGTGGCTGCCCCTGGATCCCTGGCAGTGTCCCAGGCCAGGTTGGACATTGGGGCTTGGAGCAGCCTGGGACAGTGGGAGGTGTCCCTGCCATGGCACTGGGTGAACTTTAAGGTCTCTTCCAACCCAACCCAAACCATTCCATGATTCCATGATTCCGTGATTCCACATTCTCAGCTCCCACTATCAGAGACATTTTACAAGGAATTGCAGTGACAGGACAAGGAATCACGGCTTTAAACTGAAAGAGGGAAGGTTTGGACTTGATATTAGAAGGAATTCTTCCCTGGAAGAGATTTCCCAGAGCAGCTGTGGCTGCCCCTGGATCCCTGGCAGTGTCCCAGGCCAGGTTGGACATTGGGACAGTGGGAGGTGTCCCTGCCCATGGCACTGGATGATCTCTGAGGTCCCTTCCAACCCAAACCATCCCGGGATTTTTTAAGCCTCTGCTTCAGCAAACTTGTCAAAAACCAAAATGAAATGTGCGCACCCCCAGAGCTCCCAATAACTCGAGAAGGAAGCCAGGATGCCCTGGAAGTGTTTCCACAAGAAATTCAGGCAGTGACAGGACTCTACTTCCTTAGCTGCACTAAGAAGAAAAAACCCAAGTGGATTAAGCACTTATTTTTCTTCAGGAATTCCCACTTCATGGATTTTCTCCTCTCTTCTTCATTGTCACAGCCAGAGAGAAAAATTCCAATTGATTATTGGTTTAGGCTTTTTATTTTTAAGCTTTTAAATTTTTTTTTCAATTTTTTAAAATTTCTTTTCTTCTTCTTCTTCTTTAGGGGAGGGAGAAGACAAAGGAAGAACAGGAATTGTGCTAAGGAAGGATTGTAGGACTGGACCCTATGGAAGACAAAGATTTCCTGTGAGCTTCCAGCACTCCTTAGAGGGTGCCATCATAGAGATTCCAAATAAAGTTGGATTTTTTAAATCTCCCCTTTTTTACCCAATATAAAAAAAATGGGACTTTTAAATTTCCTGTCTTTTACCCATTTTCTTAAAAAAATGGGACTTTTAAATTTTCTGTCTTTTTACCCATTTTCTTAAAAAAATGGGACTTTTAAATTTTCTGTCTTTTTACCCATTTTCTTAAAAAAAATGGACTTTTAAATTTTCTGTCTTTTTACCCATTTCTTAAAAAAAATATTGGGACTGTTAAATCTCCCCTCTTTTTTTCCATTAAAAAAAAAGGAAAAAAGTTGGGATTTTTGAATCTCCTTTTCTTTTTATTTTTCAATTTTCTTGCAAAAAAAAATCCAATTCCAGTGTTCTTTCCCCAGACAGGGGTCTTCCCTCCAGCTGATTCCCAATGTTTTCCAGGATGAGCTCCACATCCTGCTGCCTCAAAGGCAGGCTTGAATTCTTATGGAATAAGCAGCAATGAAGTCGCTATCAAAATAAAAAAAAAAACCCTCAAACAAGCAAACAAGAGGAGTTGAACTAACTCATCAAAGACCTTTTGGGAGCATCAGAGCCTGGTGAATCACCAGTTTTTCCCTCCCTCAGCAACTCCCATCCTTGCCTGGAGCCCCGGGGAGGGCAGGTGGAGTGGGAAGGGCATGACTTCAGCAAGTTAAAAAAAAATAAAACAACCAAACCACACCACCCTTCCAAAAAAAAGCAGAAAGTCGACATCACCCCAGTCATGTGATGCCAAAGGACCAATGGAGGCAGGTCCTGGAAAGGGGAACAGTTAAATTTGTAATTTGGGTTGTGTGAAACACTTCTCTGGGCCTCATCAACAACCACAGAACCACAAGTTGGGTACGGAGGCAGTCACCCAAGAGCGGGTCCGGGATATTGGTCAGCAGGGAGGGCAAATCGTTGTGCCTGCAAACCACAGGGTTTCGGAGGGCGGTAAGCATCATCAACCACAACCAAGCCGCTTTATTTTTTTATTTTTTTTTTAATTCTCTCCCCCCTCCCTCCCCTCCTCTCCTTCTGTTTTTTAAGAAAGGATTTCAATGTTCTTTGAGTAAAAAAAAAAAAAAAAAACAAGCTCAGGATCTCATTCCCGAGGCGCCTGGATGGAGTTGAGAGGGATGGCTGGGAGGAGGGTGGTGGCAATGACCAATCTTCATTTCTCACTCCCCAAGGTGGAAGAAGCCCCAAATTCCCTGCCAGCGAAGAGAGAGTGAGTTTTAAAGAGGAAACAATGGCTTCAAACAGCATTTTTGAGTCACTTCCTTCTTACCAGCACTTCTTGAGAGGTGAGTGCCATTCAGAATTTCTACATGGATGTTTTGCTTTCCCATATTCCCAGAAAATGCACATTGGGAGAGGATCTGGGCACTTCCTTGTGGGGGTTTTTTTTTACCACTTCAGGTTTCTTTGAGTTGATATCTGAGCAGAATATCATCTTGACAGTTGATATTTGGCAGAAAAATCATCTCATTGCTTATCAGTCAAAGGGGTTGCAACAAGCTGTTCAAAACTTTAAATGTTTTGTTTAAACTTTGAAGGTTTAAGCTGTTCAAAAACTCATTGCACGCTGGTGGATTTGCTCTTCCTATATCCCAGCTGGCTGGGATAACTCCTGGGAATTCCTGCAGGTACAAAGAGTGGCAGCACCGGCTCCTTTCTGGTTCTTTTTTTGGGGATTTTTGAGCAGCTGCCACGACGAGAGGCAGCTGAGGAGGATTTAGGCTGGGTTTAAGGCTCGGGAGATAAAAAAAAACAACTCAGGAACCTGCTGAAATTTTGCTGCGACTCACGTGGCTCTGGGAAATGGTGGGATGGACTGGGAGGATCTGAGGATGCTCTGAAGGGGCTCCGGAGGGGACTGAAAGGCTTCAGTGGAAAAAACCCTAAAAAAATCGGTGTTTTGTCAGCGGTGACCGAGCGGTTGTAACGTTCTCGTCATGTTCTCACCACCCCCCGTGGATGCTTTAGTCACGGCTTATTCATCCCGCTCAGCCAGGCTCTGGCACGGGGAAAAACTGCTCAGCTTCCCGGGAATCACCTTCCCAAAGAACTCCCGGAGCGAACTTTTCCCCCCGGCCGTGGGTGACAGGGACAGGAGCTCAGCCCAGCTGAGCGCTGGTGACAGCCCCAGCCTGGCCGCTGTGAGTCAGGAATTTATTCCCATAAAACCGCCGGGAATGTGGAATGCTGCTCCCAGCTGCTGTGTCACCGCTCCGGAGTGTCACAGCTCGCCTGTCCCAATCCTTCCCAGCTCTGCCGTTCGAATATTTTTGTTTTTTCTTTCCCTCCTCCTTCTTCTTGCTCACATCCCAAGTTTTTCTCCCTCTTTTTTTTTTTTCCAGCCCCGTGAGTCAGCGGCACCTTCGTGCCTGGCTGGGGGAGATGCTGAAGGGTGAGCAGGAGGTGCTGACAGCACCCCGAGCAGGGAAAGGAAGCAAAGCTGCTAAAAACAACAAGCAGGAGCTTCCTGCGACTCGTCAGCTCTTTATTATTATTTTTT